>JAODUO010000096.1:752500-782500 GCA_025642075.2 Ridgeia piscesae | reverse complement strand
AGTGAATAATGTTGTTATTGTTGTTGAATTACTGGTTTATGATAACAACACGGCAGAGAATTAAATCGGCAATTAGGCGACTGATTTATAATAAAATTGAAAACTTAAACGTACTGCACGCACGCACGCACGCACGCACGCACGCACACACACACACACACATCACACCACACACACACACACACACTCACACCACACACACACACTCACACACACACACACACACACACACACTCACACACACACACACACACACACACAATAATGATGATTATCATACTGCACTGTTCATGTTGACTAGAAGGTAATGAACTGACAGGTTTGTTTTGGTCACAGGCTGTCAGCTTGGACCTCATTGATGAGTCGGCCCTCACCTCCAGCATGGTTGACGATGCCTTCTTTATTGTCAAAAAGTGTGTCAGGTATGACTTTGTTTCGCGGTAATGTTCTGAAGAATAGAGCCTCCACAGGAAGAGAAGTTTGCTTTTATATCTAAAAATTTCCACAGAACATTGAATAGGATTTGTTGTTGTCAATAAATGGGAAATCAGTAGTGGTTTGGCCCCACACAAAGGGTGTGTGCTGTTGTGGCTGTGGTTGTGGAGAGGTGGTGTGATCTATCGGATGTGATCAATAGAACAGTCAGACAAGTTCTCTGCACTCTTTGGTTCTATACATACAAAGACATGTCACAGATAAAGAAGTCACATGACCTCACACACCTCACCCTATTTTCTCGCCATACACAAACGTTAGTATTCTTACTTACAAGTTACTACTAAATGAATCACATTACAACTGTATGCATCATATTTATGTGATACACAAACATAAACAGATGTTTTCACAATCTATTGTGCCGATTCTGTTCATCTCTGTACACATTCTTCATGTTCAGCAAATAGAACATCTCAAAACATTTCTGCTCACTTGTGCCAAAAGAACCAGCGACGCGGACGCAGTGACAACATTTGAGACACTGCTTAAGACAGTCTATTCCGTGTAGCGTTTAGAACACTGAGTGGCTAGCTGAAGTGGCATTTAAATGAAGTTGACTATTTACTTGTTTTTAAATATGTTTATAATAATATATTTTAAAGTTTGCTTATCTTCTTTATCTTTATGCATTTCTAATTTCACATAGTCAGTTTAGTATTGTATTTAACCTAGTTTACGTATTTATTTTATTGAATTAATTTATTTATTTTTAACATATTTAGTTAACCTAATTATTTAACTTAATGATTTAGCTAATATATATATTTTATATGGTTATGTATAATATATATATATATATATATATAGTTATATTTATAGATATAGTTATATATATTTACTTATTTTATATTGTTAGCACCTTTGAGCAGTTTTTTTAACACATACATTGTGCTTTATAAATGTTTCCAAATAATAAAATACTGTATCGTCTCAATGTTCGTCTTCAGACGAGCCCTGTCGAGCTCGAGCATTGATGGTGTGTGTGCGATGCTCAACCACGCCTGCAGCATCCTGGAGCAGGACTTCCAGGAGGTGTTGTACGCCCGCCTCAGACAGGGCATGCCATCAGGGTTTGACTTCTCACAGGCCTACAACCTCGTACAGTCCAGTCTACAGTTCGGCAAACTGCAGAGTTCAGACGATGAGACCCAGAAACAGAAGACAGCATTTCTGGTTGGTTCTAGTGTAACTTTATGTCCAGTGGTTTCATGTATTGTGTTTGCCAGAAGTCATCTAAATTCACCATTCAACATTCTGTTTATGTCTGGTTGTTTCATGTATTGTATTTGGTAGAACTCACTTAGCAGTGTCACTATTTTCAGACGGATATTCTTAAAGCCTTTGTATCGCCATTCACAACTCAAGTTAATCTAATGTATCATCTAATGATTACAGGTTAATTTATGTTTCTAGAATAGATATGTGTTTAATTTCTATCTGTGCGACATAGTTCTATTTGTATGAATTCTGGATGCATACTCTGATGAGAGATGTGTCTGGTTACATATTATTTGTACAAGCCAGTATGGAGGACATTGTTTTTGTGTGATGGGACGTCTCTGAGAAGCTGGATTTTTAAGTAGTTTTCCTTCCAACAAATTCAGTGCACATCCCTATAATAATGTGACATAATGTTACCATGGTCTGTCTGCTTGTGACGACGGTGATAGCTTTGTGCCTGATTCTGCTTGCAGACGACACTGAACAATGCAGATGTGAGCTGTGAATACATTCAGACACTGAAGAAAAGTTTAGAGGTGAATTTACTTCTTTATGCAGCCTAACCAGTCATGAGAAAATATAGTCTTTCATGACCATGAGAATATGTTTTATATTAATTTATATACATGCAACATTGTGAATGACTCCGTGTTTATAATAGTAAGCAAATGTCAAGGTCTTTGATCTAGACGGATCAAAGCTAACAGTTTGTTGTATAATAGTTTTTTTGTAAATTGAAAAGAACAAAAGTTTAAGATGATTCAATTACGTTGTGACATTGCTACCTCTGCTGTGACAGTGTTTTATTTGTAGTGACATTGTTTCTGGGTTGTGACATTGTTGTCTTTTTGACAGGATGACACTGCCAAGATGTACGGTCACGTGAATGATCAGGGCTCAGCAAAACTACAGGTGATATATCTTGTTTCAGCGAGGAAGGTTTTCATTATGTCAAAATAAAATTAATTCATCAAAGACAACAGAACTTCTGTGAGGATATTGAAGATGTACTTACTTACTTATTGCAGAAGTATTTACACGTTATGGTCAAACCAGGTTATCTTTGGTACATTTTGTGTTGTAGCATGCAGAAAGTAGTGGTAGTAATATGCCATTTATGTATGTTGATTGTACTGAAGAAAGCCAAGGCAGCCATCTATGATATTGTGTTGATATTTCTACCATATATCTTTATGTGTTTAAGACTTATGTTTTTGCATGCACACAAATATGCATGCACACAAACACGCGCGCGCACACACACCTGAATGTGACAACTACTCTTGTCCTAACAGAGTTGTCTCAGTGACTTGGGAGCTGTATCAACCAGATTCACAGACGTCCTGGAGTTTGGCTTCTCCCAGTTCAATAGTGGAGTGTTGAAGCCTCGTCTGCGACCGTGGCTTGATGCCTTCCTCTCTGTCGACCACAACATCACAGAGGTAGGTTGGTGACAGTGAAAACGTCACAGAGGTAGGTTGGTGACTGTCACAACATCACAGAGGTAGGTTGGTGACTGTCACAACATCACAGAGGTAGGTTGGTGGCAGTCTGTTGACAATTTGACGTGTTGTGGGAGGCTGTTGTATCAGAACAACATGCTTAATCCAGAGAAGCTAAGTTCAAATCTTCTTTTTCAAAACAAGAAGCTGAGAGTTCACCTTACTGTTCAGGGATTAGGCGATATCATTTAGGATTGATAATATTAATTCACTTTGTCAATTGAACTTTGGAACTGACTGCCTTTTCCAATATGAGAACAGTATAACGGGGACACTTTTAAGAGTGCATTAAAATCACTATATTTTAGTCAATATTTTAACTGCTGCAGTGACAACATGTGAACTGACAATTTGTGACTGTGCATAATTCTTAAAGAGAACTTTAAGACTTTTTACTTCTACCTTCTTAAATATTTTAGATTTACCCATTTTAGCCTTCTATATATATATATATATATTTTTTTTTTGAGTCTGTTTATATGACACACTGATAATGTAGAGTTAATTTTAGTCACATGTTTAAGTAATTATTTTTAAGTGATATCTACTGTGTACATGTAAAGTGCCTTGAATAGGTTTTAGCTGTACAAGTATAATATTATTTATTTATTTGAACCAACCTACCCTTGAGTGACGCTGCACATGGTTTTATTGTACTTAGCTACTCTAAGGCTTGCTCCGTCATGTCTCTCCATTTCAGGATGACTTCTCAAACTACGAAGCCAATGACCCATGGGTGCAGACTTTCATTGTCAACATTGATAACTTCCTCATCACATTCAAGGTACACAGTACAAGCAAAGTCAACAAACCATCCTTACCAACATCTGCCCTTCACTGCATCAATGATTCTGCTTCATTTATAATGTTACTAATAGTCAGTGTTGGCTGTTGTCTTCATGTGTTCGACTAATGTAAAAACGCTGATAAACTGTGTGTAATGTCAACAACCCGTCGGGTTATATGAACCCACAATTATCACTCACCAGGAACTGTACAACTTATTTGCTTCCTTTGTACACCAGTAGTATAAATACCCTAGCATTAAAAGTTGTTGTCTACAATATAATATATATTATATATATTGTCAGAATCAGGATTTTGAATAAATGTTTAACTTGTACATTTTGACCTTTCATTGAGATTGGCTGAACTGTTGTGTTTCAGTTATAATTTATGTCAGGTAATTATGAGTTTGATCTGTGCTTTGTCAAATATGTACTGAATTGTTTTGTTTCAGTCGTCTCTCACATCAGGCAATTACGACAGTTTGATTCGTCATTTGTCAAATGAAATAACGACACGCTTGGAGAAAAATGTCATGAAGACTACATTCAATAGGGTAAGTATGTGTCAAATGGGTGTCATTTATATCCCACAATCTGACAACGTACATGTAGTGGGATAGATGTACGATACAGTGAGAACAATTCATATATGAAAAGTTCATATATGAATATGTCCTGATTGGGTAAAGTGTTCGATTCTGTTGTTTAATTATTAAAAACTGTGTTATATGAGGGTGGAATTTTTAGTTGATTTTATACTATTTTAATCAGGTAATGCAACTTCCTCTTTCAGGGCAACTTCACCCACCCCACTTTGATTCCGTGATTTAACTAAACAGTCATAGTTCATGTCTACCTGGTGGCTATGTATGCCAAAAGTAAAAATATTTCACATAGAAGTATAAACAATATGTTACGGATTAATAGAGCCAGTAATTTTGAGATAGCAAAAACTATACCAGTGATGCTGTAGTAAGATTCAACCACATTAGCTCCATGACCATGCAGACACGGATGCTACCCGATTGTTCTGTAGAGTATGTTACTTTCACTTTTGTTTATGTTGTATCAGTATGTTACTTTCACTTTCGTTATATTGTATTGGTGTCCGTCTTGCTTGCAGCTGGGCGGCCTCCAGTTTGACAAGGAGCTGCGGTCACTTGTTGGCTATCTGACGTCCGTGACAACATGGACAATTCGGGACCGGTTCGCCCGACTAACCCAGATGGCGACAATCCTGAATCTGGAGCGGGTCAGCGAGATGCTGGACTACTGGGGGCCAAACTCTGGACCCCTGACTTGGAGACTGACCCCGGCTGAAGTGAGACAAGTCCTCTCTCTCAGGTTGGTTCTGTCTTCTTGCTGCTTTACAGTTTCTCCCTGTGCCCTCATTGGTAGGAGACAACTTCTCCTCTATGGGGTGGGGCTGATATTGTTTCTCCCTGCACCCTCACTGGTAGGAGACAACTTCTCCTCTATGGGGTGGGGCTGATACAGTTTCTCCCTGCACCCTCACTGGTATGAGACAGTTTCTCCTCTGTGGGGTGGGGCTGATACTGTTTCTCCCTGCACCCTCACTGGTAGGAGACAACTTCTCCTCTATGGGGTGGGGCTGATACTGTTTCTCCCTGCACCCTCACTGGTAGGAGACAACTTCTCCTCTGTGGGGTGGGGCTGATACAGTTTCTCCCTGCACCCTCACTGGTAGGAGACAGTTTCTCCTCTGTGGGGTGGGGCTGATACAGTTTCTCCCTGCACCCTCACTGGTAGGAGACAGTTTCTCCTCTGTGGGGTGGGGCTGATACTGTTTCTCCCTGCACCCTCACTGGTAGGAGACAGTTTCTCCTCTGTGGGGTGGGGCTGATACTGTTTCTCCCTGCACCCTCACTGGTAGGAGACAACTTCTCCTCTATGGGGTGGGGCTGATACTGTTTCTCCCTGCACCCTCACTGGTAGGAGACAACTTCTCCTCTATGGGGTGGGGCTGATACAGTTTCTCCCTGCACCCTCACTGGTATGAGACAGTTTCTCCTCTGTGGGGTGGGGCTGATACTGTTTCTCCCTGCACCCTCACTGGTAGGAGACAACTTCTCCTCTGTGGGGTGGGGCTGATACTGTTTCTCCCTGCACCCTCACTGGTAGGAGACAACTTCTCCTCTATGGGGTGGGGCTGATACTGTTTCTCCCTGCACCCTCACTGGTAGGAGACAACTTCTCCTCTGTGGGGTGGGGCTGATACAGTTTCTCCCTGCACCCTCACTGGTATGAGACAGTTTCTCCTCTGTGGGGTGGGGCTGATACAGTTTCTCCCTGCACCCTCACTGGTATGAGACAGTTTCTCCTCTGTGGGGTGGGGCTGATACTGTTTCTCCCTGCACCCTCACTGGTAGGAGACAACTTCTCCTCTGTGGGGTGGGGCTGATACTGTTTCTCCCTGCACCCTCAGTGGTAGGAGACAACTTCTCCTCTATGGGGTGGGGCTGATACTGTTTCTCCCTGCACCCTCACTGGTATGAGACAGTTTCTCCTCTGTGGGGTGGGGCTGATACTGTTTCTCCCTGCATCCTCACTGGTAGGAGACAACTTCTCCTCTATGGGGTGGGGCTGATACTGTTTCTCCCTGCACCCTCACTGGTAGGAGACAACTTCTCCTCTATGGGGTGGGGCTGATACTGTTTCTCCCTGCACCCTCACTGGTAGGAGACAACTTCTCCTCTATGGGGTGGGGCTGATACTATTTCTCCCCGCACCCTCACTGGTAGGAGACAACTTCTCCTCTATGGGGTGGGGCTGATACTGTCTCTCCCCGCACCCTCACCAGTAGGAGACAACTTCTCCTCTATGGGGTGGGGCTGATACTATTTCTCCCCGCACCCTCACTGGTAGGAGACAACTTCTCCTCTATGGGGTGGGGCTGATACTGTTTCTCCCTGCACCCTCACTGGTAGGAGACAGTTTCTCCTCTGTGGGGTGGGGCTGATACTGTTTCTCCCCGCACCCTCACTGGTAGGAGACAGTTTCTCCTCTGTGGGGTGGGGCTGATACTGTTTTTCCCCGCACCCTCACTGGTAAGAGACAGTTTCTCCTCTATGGGGTGGGGCTGATACTGTTTCTCCCTGCACCCTCACTGGTAGGAGACAGTTTCTCCTCTATGGGGTGGGGCTGATACTGTTTCTCCCTGCAACCTCACTGGTAGGAGACAGTTTCTCCTCTATGGGGTGGGGCTGATACTGTTTCTCCCTGCACCCTCACTGGTAGGAGACAGTTTCTCCTCTGTGGGGTGGGGCTGATACTGTTTCTCCCTGCACCCTCACTGGTAGGAGACAGTTTCTCCTCTGTGGGGTGGGGCTGATACTGTTTCTCCCTGCACCCTCACTGGTAGGAGACAGTTTCTCCTCTGTGGGGTGGGCCGATACTGTTTCTCCCTGCACCCTCACTGGTAGGAGACAGTTTCTCCTCTGTGGGGTGGGCCGATACTGTTTCTCCCTGCACCCTCACTGGTAGGAGACAGTTTCTCCTCTGTGGGGTGGGCCGATACTGTTTCTCCCTGCACCCTCACCGGTAGGAGACAGTTTCTCCTCTGTGGGGTGGGGCTGATACTGTTTCTCCCTGCACCCTCACCGGTAGGAGACAACTTCTCCTCTGTGGGGTGGGGCTGATACTGTTTCTCCCTGCACCCTCACTGGTAGGAGACAGTTTCTCCTCTGTGGGGTGGGGCTGATACTGTTTCTCCCTGCACCCTCACTGGTAGGAGACAGTTTCTTCTCTGTGGGATGGGGCTGATACTGTTTCTCCCTGCACCCTCACTGGTAGGAGACAGTTTCTCCTCTGTGGGGCTGATACTGTTTCTCCCTGCACCCTCACCGGTAGGAGACAATTTCTCTTCTGTGGGGTGGGGCTGATACTGTTTCTCCCTGCACCCTCACTGGTAGGAGACAGTTTCTCCTCTGTGGGGTGGGGCTGATACTGTTTCTCCCTGCACCCTCACTGGTAGGAGACAATTTCTCTTCTGTGGGGTGGGGCTGATACTGTTTCTCCCTGCACCCTCACTGGTAGGAGACAGTTTCTCCTCTGTGGGGTGGGGCTGATACTGTTTCTCCCTGCACCCTCACTGGTAGGAGACAGTTTCTCCTCTGTGGGGTGGGGCTGATACTGTTTCTCCCTGCACCCTCGCTGGTAGGAGACAGTTTCTCCTCTATGGGGTGGGGCTGATACTGTTTCTCCCTGCACCCTCGCCGGTAGGAGACAGTTTCTCCTCTATGGGGTGGGGCTGATACTGTTTCTCCCTGCACCCTCGCTGGTAGGAGACAGTTTCTCCTCTATGGGGTGGGGCTGATACTGTTTCTCCCTGCACCCTCACCGGTAGGAGACAGTTTCTCCTCTATGGGGTGGGGCTGATACTGTTTCTCCCTGCACCCTCACCGGTAGGAGACAGTTTCTCCTCTGTGGGGTGGGGCTGATACTGTTTCTCCCTGCACCCTCACCGGTAGGAGACAATTTCTCTTCTGTGGGGTGGGGCTGATACTGTTTCTCCCTGCACCCTCACCGGTAGGAGACAGTTTCTCCTCTGTGGGGTGGGGCTGATACTGTTTCTCCCTGCACCCTCACCGGTAGGAGACAATTTCTCTTCTGTGGGGTGTGGCTGATACTGTTTCTCCCTGCACCCTCACTGGTATGAGACAGTTTCTCTTCTATGGGGTGGGTCTGATAATGTTTCACCCTGTGCTCTGATTGGTATGAGACAGTTTCTCCTCCGAAGGGTAGGGCTGATACTGTTTCTTCATTGCATTGATTTACTTAACATGAAGAATAGCAATAAAATGTAAAAGATAGTGCAGTAAAAAGGTCTGTAAAACCCACATGGCACAGCAATAGTTCCTGCCATAACACCTGTTTTCATAATAGAGTAGATGCCAAGAGCATCAGATCTGACATTTCATTTGGAAAGACATGGTTCCATGTGGTTGCAATTTCCTGTAATTAGACCCCTAGTAGCTACAGAAGCTGACAATGTTTTTACGTTGATTCATTGTTGTAGATTGGACTTCAAGAATGAAGACATCAAAAAGCTTAAACTGTAGATGCACCAACAGCGCAATAGAGAATCTGAAGACTACAGAAGTAGAGACAGACTAAGATGGTGTTTGATAACCAGTGCTGGTGAATGCTGTGACATTGGGAAGATATGCATTAATTACTAAATGTTTTTAATGGTGCGCAGCCAGGAACTGAACATTTTGTGATTTATTATATTATGACATCTTTGTAGTATCTGCCATCTGGTTATGTCTGTGGATGAAGGGCAACATATTCACGGGAACCAACATCCACCAACAAATGCTAAGCAATATAAGAGGGTTTCATGTGTGTTTTGGGCTTGCATTAAACTGTATTCTGTTCTAAGGCTACGTGTACAGTTATATATGAGTGAAATATGTATATAATAGATGACCTTGAAACTGGTGGTTATGTTTGAAAATGCGTGTTAGATATACAATAAAGCTTTATTGTGCTGGAAGGGAAAATCGTATGTATATATTTGTATGTATATATTAATTTATGCATGTAGATGGTTGGTACATGTTGCGGGAAATATCACTGCATTGCATACTGTCCTGTCCTGTCTGTGAATAAATACATCTAATAAAACGTCTTTGTAATATTTTTTCACTCATTATGTCAAGATATATTTTGGTTTAAATACCAAGGATACTTGTTCATTGTGGGCTGTTCATGGACCAGGTAGTCCTGTCAGCCTGAAAGATTTCTACTGACGGATCTTGGCCATCCTGTGAAGTCAGTTTACAGTGGACAAAAGTGAAAATAACGTGAAATGTTTCTTATCCAGTCATTTACTGTGACCAAACCTAACCAAAACTGTGCAAAAACAGTGCATATGGTATCAACGTAATTCAGTACAGTTAATGTAATAGCAGAAGTTATTCAACACTTAAAAATAACCACCAAGAGCTGGGTCCATGGCTTCATATATAAAGCTACTTAAGTATGTAAGTTGAAATAAAATAAACTAAGAAAATCATAATACTTCAAAGGCACACAGACATGGAATGTGAAATCTGTTCAACTTTGGCAACATGAAGTGTGCCTGATCAATTAACGTAATTTCAAAACAATCAAGTTTAAAACAAAAACGGTCCACAGAATCGACATCCTTAGACAGTGGATGACATGCTTAGAACTGTATTTTGTATACATCCGATCTACTAGGGTCCGTTGGTTATTTTATCCTAGTACCATTCACTAGCCTTGTATAGTCACAAGCCTTTAGTCAGTACATGATCAACTTTACGCCTGTGTCACTCAACTCATTTTACGATATGACAGAGAGAAGCTCATTGTTTATCACAGTATGTTTTGTATTAAGATCACCTGGTACACTCATACACCTGTTATACCAGAATGGACTCCATGAAGCCTATACTATCACTGTTCTTGAGAAATGACAGCCATTGCATTTGTAACCATGGTGACATGCCACCGTGAGTGTATTCTCTTGTCAACAGTCAACTGATACACATTCGGAACAGCCAATGCATTCAAAACTTCTCCAAAGTCTGTCCTACTTTGCACTGGCATGGCAGTTTCGAAGAACCGTGCAGTGTCATCGTTGGCGTGGATATATCGATGTACCCCTGATGGTTTGTGACGCAGGATAAATGCAAAGCCGATATTAAACTTGAATGCACCTGGCTGGTCTGCGAGCACCCGTCGTAATGAAGGGAACAGGTCACACAAGTTCATACTCTGTAATCGGAAGTTATACCAGCTGTGGGTGGTTCCTGTGTGTTGGTGTGAACGGATACTCTGCCAGTTCTTCACGTACTCGTCCCACAGTGCAGAGGTCAACAGCACTGCTCCATGAAAGGGAATTTCCGTAATTTTTGGAGCGTTGATACTATCTTCATCTAAAGCTTCAGCAACTGGTTCCACGATTCCATCATGCTGAAAAGCAAGCAGGGACAAGTCAGATTTCACACTAAATAAGATCAGTTTTCCCAGAGCTTTTAAGAATAGTTAATGAAAGCTCATTCAGTGCATGGCAGTGGGCAGTCAATTAGCCATGGTTCAGGGCAGACCACCTTACCTCCAGAGTTAGGGTAATTTGGGGCAGTCTGAACACACAAACTATTATTTCGCAGTCTCTACAAGCAGACAGGGGCAAAATGTGGACATGTAGCTGTTTGGGAGGCCTTGCTTGAGGTGCCTTTAGAGAAACATTCAATCAAATAAAAATGTCTTGTGTACTACCTATCTACCCTAAGATACGCACATGCAACATTTTAGAAAAAATGTTTTGGGCCTTCAGAATAAAATCAGAATCAAATTAAAATGTCTTGGCCATAGTAGCAGTGCACTATGATAGTGTATGCCAATTTATATAAATACATCCTCAATGGCTTCTGAGATATGGGAGCTAACATCATGATCCCATAAGTCCAATGGAGGTTCAGCCCATTGTCAAAGGACAAATAATGATGGCCATCCGACAAATCAATGGCTTCTTTGTCCATTTGCCAGAGTTATTACTATGGGAGGCAATGTTGCTAAACTAGTCAATTATTAACAATAACATACTTACTCCGGCATGGTGTGGCCAGGACTTATTGCCAGTTTTACACCACGCACTGTTCTGTTTTGTCGCTGCTAGCCTTAACAGTGTTCTATTTCGGTAGTGTGAACGCAGGTGACGTATGAAGTGGTATCTATGTTTCATGGCCACATTGTCACAGATCGGACATACGAATCTCCCTCGATTTTTGACTTCTGATGCCACCTTATCACTCCAGCTTGGCTTTGCTTCTCTCACAAGAGGTGGCTTATAGTGTACAGTAATGTCACTGGCATCTGTAGAATTCAACCCCTCTTGAGAAGTTTGATGGACAGTATCAGACTTGTGTGGTGGTCGAACACTGTGTAATGAAGTTGTCTGTGCTTCAGATCTACAAAACAAAAAAGAGTTCCAAATACTGGTGCGGTCGATTAAATTCAGCAGTTGTGTCCATTGTGTCTGTTCAACAATTTTTCCGTAATAAACCATTGATGTTAAACGTGTTTGTAATTGCAAATTGTTAGCTTGTATTAACTATTCTAAATGATCTACGTTTACATATTGGTTGCTGTCAAGCTGCAACATTACCGCATTAGAGACAACCTTCTGCCAAATTATAGACTAAGTTACAAAAAAAATTGAAAAGTTTACAACTTTTGGGATCTTCAGAACGATCCAGTCAAATAAAAAATTCTTGTCATAGTAGCGGTGCACTGTGATAATGTATGCCAATTAATAAAAATAGATCCTCAGCGGTTTTCTCCTGTGAACTCAGTAGCTGTCAACAAGTACTGGTGGGTCACTCGTGTGCTTCAGCCAGTACCTCAGGTGTTTCACAGGAAGGCGTGCTAGGACCCTCTGTGTTCCCTGTTCCTTCTCTAAATCAATGACAGAAGTCTCCCCCTGTCATCATAAGCCAGCACCCAACCCTCATTGGGTTGCTGGTTATGTATGTGCTGCTGATTTTCTCCCGAAAAACAGAAGAGTATTTTTTAATTGTGCAGTGGATAATTAGACAAACTCCCAGTGCGGTCTGTGGCTCTAGGCACAGCAGGCTGCCTTCACTGTCAAAACGTTTTTGATGATTAAATTGGCTCATATAGAAAATAAGCAACAATTAGTGAGTTGACTATATCATGCATGTCTCCTAAGCACCCAGGCGGGTGTGTGGTGGTGCGGTGTTTTTTGGTATTTTTATGGTAACGATCCAGATTTTTCCCCCAGATATCAGATAATGCTACATTATAAAACTATTCAAAATTAAACTTATATACTGAAACGTGTCACACACAAAATAAACTGAAATTAAAGTTTTGTTGTTAGTTTTTCATCTAAAATAATTTTGTTCTACTTTTTTTACATACTAAAAGTTAGTTTAACTATCAAATGCACACCTTAATTATTATACACGTAAACCTGTGAATGAACCCAAACCCGTCTGACGTAGAGCGTATGCCTAACTTATGGTCTCTTGTCCGACCACATATTGAGTATGCAAACCAGGTATGGAGTCCGTATTTAATGAAGCACATAACAGCACTTGAAAATGTTCAGCGTCGAGCAACTAAATTAATTCCTTGATATAAAGAACTTGATTATAAAGAACGCCTAAAAAGATTAAACCTACCAACCCTTTCATATCGTCGTCTTAGGGGAGACATGATAGAAATTTACAAAATATTAACTGGGAAATATGATTCTTCTGTTACATCAAATGTTGTTACATTAAGGGAAAATGATTCAATAACGAGAGGGCACAACCTCAAAATATTTAAAGAAAGATGTCGATTAAACATCCGAAAAAATCATTTATATACCGATCTACTGATGTATGGAATAGTCTGCCACAGTCTGTGGTAGATGCTCCATCAGTCCAATCATTTGAAGTAAGAATTGATAAACTATGGAAAAATCATCCTATAAAAAACATTTTACTGCACCACCTCTATTATGGACTGTGTCACCTTTAGACGCATGCGCACAGTCTCAAAACAATGCTCAAGACAGAGCTGGCACAAGTGACAAGAGGCAGGAATGCCTAATACTAGCCAGAAAAGGACCTATAAGAACCTGTAAGAATGTCATCACCATATGCCTATTCGTGCCATGGCTTAGCCTTGTCAGCGCGGCCGGGATATCTAGCCACCGACGCAGCCAACGAGTTACAGCCCCAAAGTTTATTTACTCCAAATTGGCAAATAGCCCAACTGTGCAAGTCTGGCTTCAACGCAGGAGGATGCAGAACAGCACTAACCCTATCATGCCCAAATCCTCTTCGTCGGCGACTCTTCCGAGTCTTCGTTTGCCAAGTTTGGCATCCTGTAGCAAGCCCAGTTTCAGTGTGGATGCAACATTTTTTCGATCGCATTTCTTGCATTTGTTTAGTTTTTTAGGCCGTTTACCAAATGACACACTCAAGGCTCGCTTGTTTTTCTTTGTAAACTGTCTACCGCAATATTCACAGTCAGGCCGCAAACGCAACTTCCCCATGGCATAAGCAAGCCAGCCAAATGACAGCCAGCCAGACCACGCGACAAACGGTGGCGCCACATCGCGGAGCTTCCATAATCATTAAACCGGGATTTCCGGCGTACGTTCGCCGTGCGCCTGACGTCATATGACGAGGATTCCTCCTAGTTGACAGGCATCGACGCCAGCCAAAGCAGATGATCGCATCAACTTGATCAGGGTTGAGTTTAGCTGTATCCTGGTTTGAGCAGCTACGCATTTAAATTATACGGTCGCTCATGGTACACTATTTGCTAGTCTAGTACGAAAACTTCTGTCATATACTTAGAATGGCGACGGGCGAACTTGCTGCGAAGTTGAAGCGTAGGAACGACATCATAGAGAGAGATGAGGAGGGGCTGGAACCAGAAACACAGCAACCGGCATTCAACATCTTTAACCCATTTACCGAGTTCAAAGAGTTCTCGCGGAAAGAAATACTCTTTTTCCAGAAGATGTTTAATGAGTAAGTAACACACTCTATAGGGTCACGTTGTTTGTTTACTGTCACGGACATACATCAACAACATGTATTCGCGATGAGGTTAAGAAATGGGTATGTAAAACTGACCTATTTTGCCCCGTGGCCGTGCCAAGGCCAAGCTGACGATATAATTGTCATATATATCATTCGCGGTCCTGGAGCTAGACCTCGCCAAGTCAACACCAGTTTTACAGTTAAAATTCATTCTTTCTTAGGGTAAAACAATATCAAAACTATTCAGTAATTTAGATTATGATGATTATATGTGACTATGTCTATGACAGTCGATCTATGTTTACAACATAAATTATGTCAAATTATATTTTGAACGATTGTTTACAATCACCTTGTTTATCATAATATATAAATGCTGAAGATATACTTAATGTATGGTTATTAATCGCAAGCATCCTTGTATTTGCTATGCTGTCAGAAACTTTTTGAATGATAAATTGAGACTTAAAATTAATAGAAAGTCATGTAAATAAAGATTACAAAAACAGTTAATTGCTTATCTGTTCAAGCAGAATGAATCGTAGTATAATATTTTTAATAGTTTAATCCAGGCAATATTTTTGGTAACGTTCTATTTAAAGTTTAAATTATTGATCATTACACTAATCCTAACAGGCAGTTATGGTTAATAATTATACAGACCACGCGACAGATAAATAAAATATTCATACTATATTAAACTACAAATATCTCTCACAGGTATGACATTGGCAAGGACAAGTTCATTGATTTTGAAGAGTTGAAGTGCATGATGGAAAAGTTGGGTGCCCCTCAAACCCATCTCGCCCTCAAAGAAATGATTTCAGAGGTCGATGAAGATAATGACCAGAAGATCTCCTTCCGAGAGGTGAATTTGAACTTCCACTGTGACCTATGTAACTCATCAGTGTAGCACATGATTAGCTTAAGTTGTATGTTGAGCGTAGTGGTTCAGACTATCGACTAAGGTTCGAATCCTGTGCTGCAGTTTGAAACCTTGAGCAAGTTATTTCACTCTACATTGCTCCACTTCACTCAGCTATATGAATGAGTAACTGGTTATTGACAGTGGTGGATATTTGTATGAGCAGCCTTCGTGCATTAATTACAGCATGGCTGGATGCTTCCCAGAGAAGTTGCGATGGTATTTGCAGAACAGGTCTGCCAGGGAATAAAGTGTAAAGTGCTTTGAGCAGTCCTCAGGACTGGATACTGCGCTATATAAGAATTTACCTTTTTACATGCAGTTTGTTTTTACAATGAGCATAATTTATAGGTCATGGTTAGGATATTTATGAAAGTGTATCCTTATAAATGTTACAGTGAGGACTGAGGAGTCAGTGTATAGAGCAGGATAACTTACTAGTTTTCACTAGTTACCTGATAGTCAGTTTAACATAATTATTGAGCACCAGATGTTAGCATTCTGTGTTTTTTGTATCACTGATGAGTGATGACTTCTGTTCGCAAGGTCCGTTTATTTAAGTGAGGCGCATGGCATGCCACCAACCCTGTCGGCCCGGATTCAATACCCAATCAGTGCATGTATATTTAGTATATTTGTTGTAAAAACCTGGCTCTCAACATTGGGGACTGTGTATCCCTCGTTAATTGAGGACAACAAGCACCCTGGCTGTGACTAACATCAGTGCCAGCATAGAATGGTTGGCTTGGTGTATATGTTCTGAAAAAGAATGGCTAGTTCAATGAGACCTCGTCAGATCACAACGTTGTAACCACAATATAATATAATAATAATAAAATACATATATACCACTTGAAAAAAATTGCTCTCAGGCACATTACAATCATAATGCACATATACGTAACAAGTCGTATATACGTAGCAAGTCGTACAGCCAGACCTGTACTAACAACGAAATGAACTCGTAGAAATATAGCTAAAGCTGTTAAAAATATAGATAATTAGGAATAACATTCTTTTTAAAATACTTTAAATACAATAATTTATGCAAGATGACTAACCTGAAAACAAATAAAGTCAACACACCATCAATGGAACATCCCATGTATAATGTTTAATGCAGTGTAGGTACACCGTATTGCATTATTTGTTCTGGTAACATTTGCAGCTTGGGTAGCGGACTCCAAAATGGTTATTAATCCTTGTATGGGAGCACACAATGCTTGCATGTGTCTGCTCGTTTACAAAGCAGGCAGACAATCCCAAACGTCGTATTAAGGAATACGTCGCATCGGGCAATCTGTAGTCTGAATGAATGACTTTGTCAACAATTATAGTCTGTCTAATTGCATAACTCACATGTCATTTAGAAATTATAGACATTACAGTGTCTTTACATATAAAAACTGTACCATGACAATCGCGTTTGTTTCATGAACAGTTAAAAATGTTTGTGATCCTCAGTTGAGTGAAAACCCATTGAAACATAGTAATTACCAGAGCATAGTTTGGCCTGCTGCCTGTTAGGTGCTACCAACATACAGTGTACATAAAAGACAGTTAATAGAACCCTGCCAAGTGCTGGAAACAACTCAAATTTGCCAGTGTTTTGCTTTCAAATATAGTTGAGTTTCTTAAAACTTGTTTAATCATACAGAAAATTCCTATATTTGCATGAAACTTGAAAGTGAAACATTTATGTAGGTTAAAACTATTATTCTTTCAGTTTCTGTTGATCTTCCGTAAAGCGGCGAGTGGGGAGATCTCAGACAATAAGAGTGGATTGTATGAGATCTACCGGCAGATGACAGAGGTGGACGTTGACCAGGAGGGTGTGAAGGGGGCTAAGAACTTCTTTGAGTCAAAGGTATGTACACCAGGAGGGTGTGAAGGGGGCTAAGAACTTCTTTGAGTCAAAGGTATGTACACCAGGAGGGTGCGAAGGGGCGAAGAACTTCTTTGAGTCAAAGGTATGTACACCAGGAGGGTGTGAAGGGGCAAAGAACTTCTTTGAGTCAAAGGTACGTACAACAGGAGGGTGCGAAGGGGCGAAGAACTTCTTTGAGTCAAAGGTATGTACACCAGGAGGGTGTGAAGGGGCAAAGAACTTCTTTGAGTCAAAGGTACGTACAACAGGAGGGTGCGAAGGGGCAAAGAACTTCTTTGAGTCAAAGGTATGTACACCAGGAGGGTGTGAAGGGGCAAAGAACTTCTTTGAGTCAAAGGTACGTACAACAGGAGGGTGCGAAGGGGCGAAGAACTTCTTTGAGTCAAAGGTATATACACCAGGAGGGTGTGAAGGGGGCTAAGAACTTCTTTGAGTCAAAGGTATGTACACCAGGAGGGTGTGAAGGGGGAAAGAACTTCTTTGAGTCAAAGGTATGTACACCAGGAGGGTGTGAAGGGGGCAAAGAACTTCTTTGAGTCAAAGGTATGTACACAAGGAGGGTGTGAAGGGGTGAAGAACTTCTTTGAGTCAAAGGTAGGTATGTACACAAGGAGGGTGTGAAGGGGGCGAAGAACTTCTTTGAATCAAAGGTATATACACAGGAGGGCATATTGGGGCAAATAACTACTTTGAGTTAAATGTATGTACACAGGAGGGCCTATAGGGCGTGCAAGTCTCGCGCGCGAAAACGAGGCTGGGTGCAGTTGGGGACAGGAGGTCCATATACTCCATGTTAACATATAGGACTTTGATTTGTTTTGGTCGTAATAATCGAAATGTCCCGAAATAGCGTATTTCAGTTATATTGTCCGAAGGATTATTACAAGCAGAAGCAGTGGAACATTTTGCCAGTGACAATGACAATGGAAATCATGAATTTAAACCATTATTATGGTGGTTGCCATGGCAATAGCGGCAAGTACTTGTGTTTGGCGATCTTGACTAATAATGAAGAGTGCCAGTTTTCGCACAGTACAACCTGTTTGGGCCAAACGTGTACATGTGTTATGATTATGTGCATTTAGACAACTTGTCAGATATAAGTGCTTATCGAAACCACAACATACAGCAATGTAAAACGCAAATCCCGTAAAAGACACATACAGCCTAGCATCGTGTCGATTATCTGCACTACGTAAATCGCTGTGTCTATGATCTAGTATGATAAACTCAATATTAAATCGGACATTTAAGATAAGAAACGTATAACACAAGATATTTATGAACTGATTTTCCTAGTATTCATCAGTCTTAAGCTACAACTGTCATCCATCGTTATAATATTATTCTTGTGTCCAGTCTCCAATTAGTCTCGCTTAGTCCCCAATAAGCTCCAGTCGCGCGGAGTCACGCCATGTATCGTGACCCACTTGCAGGCCCTATTGAGGCAAAAAACTTCTTTGAGTTAAATGTATGTACACAGGGGGGCCTATTGAGGCAAATAACTTCTTTGAGTTAAATGTATATACACAGGAGGGCCTATTGGGACAAATAACTTCTTTGAGTTAAATCTATGTACACAGGAGGGCCTATTGGGACAAATAACTTCTTTGAGTTAAATCTATGTACACAGGAGGGCCTATTGAGGCAAAACACTTCTTTGAGTTAAATGTATGTACATAGGAGGGCCTATTGGGGCAAATAACTTCTTTGAGTTAAATGTATGTACACAGGAGGGCCTATTGGGGCAAATAACTTCTTTGAGTTAAATGTATGTACACAGGAGGGCCTATTGGGGCAAATAACTTCTTTGAGTTAAATCTATGTACACAGGAAGGCCTATTGGGGCAAATAACTTCTTTGATTTAAATGCATGTACACAGGAGGGCCTATTGGAGCAAATAACTTCTTTGAGTTAAATGTATGTACACATGAGGGCCTATTGGGGCAAATAACTTCTTTGAATTAAATGCATGTACACAGGAGGGCCTATTGGAGCAAATAACTTCTTTGAGTTAAATGTATGTACACAGGAGGGCCTATTGGGGCAAATAACTTCTTTGAGTTAAATATATGTACACAGGAGGGCCTATTGGGGCAAATAACTTCTTTGAGTTAAATGTATGTACACAGGGAGGGCCTATTGGGACAAATAACTTCTTTGGGTTAAATGTATGTACACAGGGAGGACCTATTGGGGCAAAGAACTTCTTTCAATGAAAGGTACATTTTATTTTTCATGTTTCATGAGAATTATTACTTGAACTTTTGTCTCTACAGTCACAGAACACAGTTGGAAAGAGAAAAACCAATTTCAGCCCAAGTTTTGAAAAATTAAGAGAATTACTATCTTCTTCATAGAAGAATCCCTTAACTTTTGGAATGTAAACAGCCTAGAAGAAAATTGTACCATTCCCACACACTCAATTATAGTTAAACATGCCAACATTAGCCCAACTAGACATCCTTTAAAACACGTACTTACTTTATACAAAAATCTTATATTTTCTGTTCAGCAGAATGACGCAGCCAAAACTGAATAATATCCAAAGCGGTCTGCAAATGCAGTAAAAGTCTGAACTAATAGAAATGTTTGTTTTCAGATCGATGCCTTGACCCGGAGTAACCAGTTTGAGGAAGAGATCCGCAATGAGCAGGAGGAAAAGAGGAGACAAGAGGAAGAGAGGAAAGAGAAGAGGGCAGCGTTCAAACAGAAGGCTAACTTCTTCCAGCACGTCACTGACTAGCAGCTTCCTCAGCACTCAGTGTACGTCTCCATGGCAACAAGTCACTAACATTCTCATGACCTCATAGGCTTTAAGTTGCTCTTTAAAATCAGACTTGCCCTTCCCATTGATCACAGACCACTGTTGGCACCATGGTGTGTCTTTGGGACACTTGTGACTTTCGACTTGCGAGGCCAGAGTGTCCCTGAAATAATGTCCTGGTTGGTTTTCTTACAAGCGCATTATATGTGAGAAGTGCTCTCCTCATTTCACAATAATAATTACAGCATTTATAATGTGCCATGATTCTTGTTACCCTGTTCGAGGGAGATGTGACAAAACATAAAAATAACACTAACAAATAAAGATCATAAAAGCATTAATATTATATACATGGCTAATAATTAAGAGAAGACTATATGCACTGTCCAGGTAACAATATTTATTAATCATTGAAGTTAATGGAATTTGTATATCATTGTTTGAAACGTTATGTGAAATTGTGAAAAGACTGATAAGTCGACTGTTTAACTAGAAGACTGCAATTAGAAAATATCTTCGAAAACATTAATTTTTGATGTAGCATTAATAAGAAAATTATTTCACAAAAATTATCAAATATTTATAATGGATGTTATATACCTCCTACTGGCTAGCTGCTATGTTTTAGTGATTAGAAGTGCAAAAAATTCCCAGTTCCTACTAATGTCAGGTGTATCAAATACATGTGTATCTCATCATATAAGCATGCATGTTGCTATTGAATTTCGTTAAATTCATAATTGTAAATAAAGTTCAAGATACCTTTCTGAATCCACCTGGTTCTCCTAAGAAGCTTTCAGTGTCTTCTCGATACCTTCGTCAGCATTGGGACTGCTGGTTGCTCGGTTGTCATGTTACTGTTGTTGTCATGTGACTGTTGTTGTCATGTGACTGTTGTTGTCATGTGACTGTTGTTGTCATGTGACTCTGTTGTCGAGAAGACACAGAAAGCTCCATAGGAGAACCCAGTGGATTCAGAAAGACATCTTGAACTTTATTTACATCACATCATATTTTATCAGTGAATTCTGTTACAGGTTGAAATTGCTGCTGAAGACAGCATCCACTGGTGCTGCCACCTACAGATACTTAATTTCGGAAGACGATTCAACTTGATAGCAGACGTCAGGACCATTTCAAACAGCATTCATATATTTTATAATATATTCTATGTCATACTTGATGCCATATCATTTGTACAATGAAGTTGTGTAACCTTACAAAATGCATAGCAGGGTTAGCTAAGGCTTGGTTCTCTTGCATGGGTCGGTTTTGATGCTACATGTGTGTCCTGTAATATTCGAATTGGAGTTGCAACCCTTTCTACGAGTCAAACGTTTTCCAGACTGTGTAGAGAAGAGAGTATGTGGCAGTATGAAAATACCTTACTGATAAATCTTAATGATTGCAAAGTTTTTCACAGTGCATCAGACAAAAACCACAGCTCTGCTACTTGCTACATGAAGTACACATTGCTACTTGTAGTGTGAATTGAAGTATTGTCTGTATTTCGAACAAAATGTCTCCATCATGCAAATGTTGAATTCTATATATATATATATATATATATATATATATATATATATATATATATATATATATAAGCATGCGATCTATTCATTTGATGTGTTATGTGTGCTTTACACATGTAATGTTACTTACGCTCAAGTTTGTCCCAATGCAATGATTATTTTGCGAGTCATCACCATTTTGTTTGTTAATTAAGCCACATTCTCCATCTATGCACCTTCTGCTAGACTCTTGTGTTGTGTCAACTTCCGTCCATGTGTTGGCCAGTTGCTTTGCGGTGAACCTTGTCTGTACGTGATCAGCACAGTTTTATAGATAATTTGTTATCGAACATGTTCACCTGTTACCCACAACTATCTGTGGTCACATCTAGTTTCTTACAAACCTATGATTCACAGTATCATTGTTACTACAACTTTTATCAGTGTCTATTGATGCTGATCTTGTTTCAGGGCTGTTATACGGGGGCCAAGATGCAGATGTATTAATGGAACACCTGTTGGTATAATGCACATGTACAATTTGAGTTCCCGCGGGAATTGTAAAGCTTTTCTGTAGAATTTGTTTCATGATGCGGCAATGATATTTCTTGACAATGGTTTATTTTCTTTATGTGAGCCATAAAGTGCACTACACAATATTATACATTTGTTGCCAAAACTTGACATCTGTTATAGAGGATTGTTAATGTAGAATTGTAGATCGCATAATTTCAACATGTTACTTGTAAAGATGTGCTATTCTATGTTTAGGAATGTTTGCTCTCTTTTTGTTGTTATTTCTCTTTAATATTGTCATACTGTAATTTGCTTTAGCTATAACATGATTACAACTGCTCATTCAGTATATGTGGATATCATTGTCTGTTGACATGATCAGCTGATCTTGAACTTTGGTAACATGCCATGCATAATGATCTGATTTATGACATTCAGATTGAATAATTGAACATATGGGATTTACGTTGAAAAGAATGATCAAGAGGCAAATACGTATACCACCAGGTTGCTTTATTTATTTATACTTATGGTGATGTGTTGCTTGGCTATTTGTGAACTAATCTAAGATGTTGTAGTAATATAATATGATTGCATATGGATTTACTGCAGCCTTAAGAAAGCTGTGCAAATAAAAAATAATATTTATTTATTGCATAAATAAGTATAGAATTATACTTCTAAAAGTCAGATTTAAGTCGTGCATGATATTAAAAATAAATAAGATCACTCGTCTAGTGTTATGATGTAGGAGTTGACAACCTCTGCCACACCTTAAAATGTAATTCTTAAAGGGAGTGCATTGATAGTATGAAGGTACAACAGTCTGATTACACAATGATATGTGTGTCATTGAAATTGTATCTACCAGAAAGGATATATTTAGTTTTATGCTATTAACCACCCGTTTCAGATTACTGAACTTTTGGAGTAAAGGTCACCCTCGTTTAAAAAGTGACGGGTTGCTAGTAATGTATCGTTGTTGATCAAAATAATCCATAAGATTACTGTCTGCATATTTTGTAGGCAGTTATTTCATGTCATGTGTATGGCTTTGTTTGTTGACTATCAGGAATGCTATTGTTATTGTTAAATTTGCAATTTGTTAATTTCAGACGCCTTTATAGATGTAAACACCAAATCGTTCATCCTTTGTTGAGGTTAAGTGCTTACTCTAACCAAAGCCTATCTGTGAACAGCTGTATGTATGCAATTCTAGAAAATAAATGTAATTGGGCACATTGTCAAATGTTGCAACACGTGTTTTTTGTGTCATGTCCCATTCTTCAGATAACTTTTAAGTTGCCATTCATGACACTTGCCTAGCATTTTAGTGTTCGAACTATGTCAAGGCTGTGCTGCAGACTTGTGTAGCACCCAGCATAGGATACTTACACAATCATCTAAATGTAGTCTGCTAAGCAATTAATTATGACTTAATTCAGTGACTTAATATTATAATTTAGCCTTTTATGTCGTCTTCATCAGTCTGCAAACCCTCTTTGTCAATTGCTTCCATACTGATACACATTTTTTTACCATATTTCTAATATATTGTAGTTATTTTAATCACTTATTCAATTTTGTTCATAACCTATTTATTTATTTTTATTATACCCACTTACTTATTCTTTTACATGTACCCCATCATTGTTTTAATTGTATTTTATGTATTGGCCTTTCTTATGTACACATATGGACTTTTAGTCCAAAATAAACATATAATATATAATGTTTATTTTGGACGAGAAGTCCAAATTAAAAAGTAATAAATATATTATATTTATAATTTTTTAACATATCAGTTCTTAATCTGATCTTTTGTTTTTTTTTTTTTTTTTTTTTTTTTTTTGTGTGTGTGTGTGTGTGTGTGTGTGTGTGTGTGTGTGTGTGTGTGTGTGTGTGTGTGTGTGTGTGTGTGTGTGTGTGTGTGTGTGTGTGTGTGTGTGTGTGTGTGTGTGTGTGTGTGTGTGTGTGTGTGTGTGTGTGTGTGTGTGTGTGTGTGTGTGTGTGTGTGTGTGTGTGTGTGTGTGTGTGTGTGTGTGTGTGTGTGTGTGTGTGTGTGTGTGTGTGTGTGTGTGTGTGTGTGTGTGTGTGTGTGTGTGTGTGTCTGTGTGTGTGTGTGTGTGTGTGTCTGTGTGTCTGTGTGTTGTGTGGTTGGTGCGTGCGTGCGTGTGTGTAACGGCAGTACTTAAGTCTACCAGTTTACTTTGCCCAAAGACTCGGTTGTATTCGGGTTTTACCAAATTTATGATTCGATAAAATCCCGGCCAACTATCAATATCTGTAATATTTCAATAAACATGATTCGCCAAAACAATTATGTCAGTGCTGCATGTTACGGGACAAAACAGTTTACTTTTCCAATAATGCTACATCCATTAAGATATAAACTAAATAAAACTTGAACATTAAATTATTACTCCCTCCCTCTCTCCCTCAACCCTCCCGCTCTTTCTACCTCCATCCCTTCCTACCTTCCGCCCTCCCTCTCTCCCTCTCACTCCCTCTCCCTCCGATCCTCCCTCATCTGTCTCTACGTCACACTATATCTATCCCGTTTTCCTTATTCTTTCCCACTCATCTCTGCTCGTCTACACCACTCTTCCTCCACGTTTTCGCCCGCCACTCGTTTTTTGTACCCATTCTCTCATTCTCATTAAGGCGCACGTGGATTCGGTCATGGCTGTTTGCACATATCTACACGAACGTCGAAGCTATTTATGCCATACAAAGCAATTGTGTAATACCTGCCATGCTTCATTGACATTGTCACAGTTTAACACAGACAATGCAATCCGTCAATTGGAGTTGGACATTGTTCGCATAGCTTGTGGCCTCCTAGTGGTTTTGTTGCTACGCCAGAACGCAGGGGTTGACAACATGTAACTTCGCCATATCGGTGACTTGCACGTGAAGGGTGCAACGACCAATAGCATGGAATCGTTCAAAATGTAGTTCTCCCGTTAACAGTGCAAGGCGAACTTCATCTGTTTCTTGGTTTGTTCGATTGGGGTCGAGTGCAGCAGACGATGCACGTTTGACGCTCGATGTAGTGTGACAGTTGGTCTGAACTAAGCTGCACACAAGGTGCAGTTTAAGGTGTCAGCAGACACTTGGATATCAACAGATGCCGAAACACAACGAGGACGGGCTCATATTGGACGATGCAATTACTCGAAGGTATGAACGTTTATGGTTTGTGGTGGAAAGACAACTAATGCTCGTACGTTCCATTATTGTTATATAATCATATTCGTGATTCAATGCATGTTTCTGTTGTAATCCCTCTACCATAATTTTACATTTAACAGCATCACAAAATTACAATGTGTTCAGAATTGCTTAGCAAGGATTGAAACTAGGTCTCCATGTTTTATTCGTTATATGCGGCTTCTAAAGTCATTGCATTGTCTTCCTGTCCGATTTAAATTCATTGCTTACTCCGATGAGAAAGGTTGCCTAGCTTCGATCATTTCTAGTTTTTGTCCCTAAAGTCAATGCCATTGTTGGGACAAGTGCTTTTGCCTCTTTAAGCTAACACGTGTGTGGAAAACAAAATTATGATCACTATGCTGATCAGTGTTGGTAATATCTTAAATAAAATAAATTGGCTTAGTCTACATCTGTTATATGTTTATTATTTTATGTTATGTATTCTTATTTACCAATTTGAGTTATATGGAATGAAGCGAATTATGTATCAACATTTAAAGTAATTCCTTGTTACATTTTATGAAGGACAAAATGGCGACGATGTGTGCGCCATCTTGGTTTCTCGTCGCCTGTTGTAAAACATTCCTATCCATAAATGTGCATGGATTAATAATTATAGGTTCACATGTTAACATGTTTAATGTATCATATGATATAATATAACATATAAACGATGTTTTTGCCTGTTTAAGCCAACACTCATGTCGAGAATACCTTAAATAAAATAACTAAATTTGTCTTAGTCTACATCTGTTATATGTTTATTATTTTATGTTATGTATTTTTGTTTACCAATTTGAGTTATATGGAAATACACGAATTATGTATCAACATTTTAAAGTAATTCCTTGTTACATTTTATGAAGGACGAAATGGCGCATGGATGAATAATTATAGTTTCGCATGTTAACATGTTTAATGTATCATATGATATAATATAACATATAAACCATGTTTTAACGCCATTCTGCAATACAAATAACTTCACTGGAAATAGTTATATCAGTTTAAGAACTATTTCAAGAAAGGAAATTGCTACTATAATTGTAACTGATGTGTATTCGATGCCTCGTGGCAAAGGGTGTATCACGTGATGCTCGCAATACGGAGGGTCACATCCGGCAATGGAACGCCGGGCTTAGGGGCAGATACTCCCTCCCTTTCTCGTAGCACAGTGGTCAGTTGTGAAGGTTGAAGGTCGTGACATTTCTCGCCAGGGGAACGTTGTAAGGAGCAACCAAAGCGGAGTCCCGAGCCCAAGTAGATACATTAGATACTGTACTATGTACTAATGTACTATAGGCAGAATGTTCCCAATGTCTCCCACTTCCGGATACCCTCTTTTTAAATTATATAAATATTATAAATTACATAATTTCATGGATTTTATCTTTAAAAAATTCTGTTTTTCACGATAAACTTTAATTAATTCGTTCTACGTTTTGTTTGTGGAAAAACATATTATTGAAAGATAAATAGTAGTTACTGCTTAACTATATCTTTTTATTATTTTGCTTTTGTTCATTCTATTAGAAGGCCACCTGGCACAGAGACACTGAACAAGAAAAAAGGATATGGCCACAAACAAAAACCTTGAACAGGAGAAATGAGCAGAGTAAATAAGAGTTGTTACTTGACTGCAGTGACACCAACAGTGTCACTCTTGCGAAGACACTAATTTGAACAAGTCTACGTCAGTCCTATTATAAAGTTACATTGTATAAAAAGCAATGTCATAACTATTTTACACACACATACCCCACATAAAACCTAATATGTATTAAATGACACATACCCTATTCATATTTGGGATGTCATTAGACATACAGAGGATAATCAACTAGAGAACATGCTGGATATTGTTACGCAATGCAAAATGTCCTGTTGTAATAACCACCATTAAGAACTCATGCTTGTGGGAAACAACTGTACTGGTTTTGTAATTTGTCACTTTTTCAGGTAGAAACAATCGTTCAAATAGGGTGTTGTGACGGATGATGTGTTTCCTTAAAAGAAGAGTTCAAAACAAAGTTAGCAGTGTTATCCAGAAAAGTGAATTTGTGCATACTTGTTTTTTTAGATTTTTAATAATTATGTATTCCTGTCAGATGATATAAATTAATTTTTTTCTAATAATATCAAATACAGTTGTGACTGATTGCATTTAGAATACGGTGTTGTAATGCAAATGCATTGTCAGTTGTTTGTCTAGCCATTTTGTTCACTTGGATAGTTTAGGGTAATATCGATTCAGTGTTGTGTGTGGCAGGGTCACACCCTGCTGGTGTTCCTTATGCAAACATTACACGTTGTGTGCACACGCATTGATTCTATTTAATAGTTTTCAGATACTAATTATAATCATGGTTTATTATATACCAGTACACCATGTGATTGTTCAACTATTGCAGTTATAATGTGTGTGTGTGTGTGTGTGTGTGTGTGTGTGTGTGTGTGTGTGTGTGTGTGTGTGTGTGCGTGCGTGCGTGCGTGCGTGCGTGCGTGCGTGCGTGCGTGCGTGCGTGTGTGTGTTTGTGTGGGAGGGGTGTTGTGTGTCTGCATGTGTGTGTGTCTGCATGTGTGTGTGTCTGTGTGTCTCTGTGTGTCTCTGTGTGTCTGTGCGTGAATATATAACTTCAGAAAGTATGTGGAACATGCATGCATAAACTGTTTTTTAAGATAACATACGTTGTCATTCATCCATTCCCATAGCAAAAGTGTGCGCAAATCTTTCTGCGTCATGGTGATAGGTCACCTTAGACGTAAGAGACAGTGGGTATGAGAAGACATTTCTATGAGAAGACAAGATTTAACAAGATTTAACAAGATTGCCACCTAGAGATTCAACTCTAAATGGCAGGTGGACTAGGAAGCCATTTTGCTTATCGAGAGTCTGACCTGTCTTTCTGGGCTGCCAAATCAGAAGGTAAGTAATTTTTATTTTTAAATATATTACCACTACTAGCACCTACACAATCAGCTGATAATATGTTCCATTCGTTTACTGTTCTTTGTGTAATATCTATCTAGTCTACACTGCTTCTATTTGCTAATGTAACTCCATGTCCTCTAGTCTTCTCTCTTCCTTGGAGAAACAATATTTCTATTAATATTTTCATAACCATTCAATATTTAAACACCTCAAACTGATCTCCTCTCAATCTTCTGGTTTCTAATTTGTTAATCCACATTCTTTTGACGCATTTCATAACTAACATTCCTGAGTTTTTGTATCATTTTAGTTTGCTCTCCTTTGTACTCTTTCTAGCATATCAATATCCTTCTTGCGATATGGCCTCCATGCTTGTATACAAAATATTCTAAGTGAGACCTATATTGTTTTTTATACTATGGTATTGTCGTTCTTTTTTTATATTTACTAATTAATCCAGAGAATTTTGGTTTCCTTCATGCTGCTTGTATATTGTACATCTTCATTCCCATGTCCTGTGTGAGGGCATTTACACTTTCCAAAATTAAAGCAACATTTGCCCACTTCTCAGACCATTCATCAACATTTAAGATCATCTTCAATAAGCTGTCTATCTGCATCTTTTAATTTTCTAAACACTTTGTGGCATCCACCAGGCTTCAACACACTTACTTGTTATATCATCATCCAAATCAGTGATATATATTAAGAATAAAATAGGTCCCAGTACTGATCCCCTGCGGTACTCCACCTCGATTTCCAGTTTTAAACCTCCCCATCAACTATTACTCTTTGTCTTCTATCAATAAGCCATTTTTCTATCCAGTTGATCATTCCATTTCCTATGCCATGGGCCTTTAGTTGAAGTAGTAGTCTTTGGTGTGGCACTTTGTCAAAGGCTTTTTTTTAAATATCTAAGTAGATTATATCTATGGTGATCCCTCATCTAGCCCTTTGTGACATCTTCCAAAACACATAACATATTTGTTTAAGCATGACCTCGCTTTTTAAAAACCCATGAGTTTATCAATTAATTTTTAACAAGAAAATCAACAGTGATCTTTAATTGGTCTTTCTAATAGTTTGCAAATCACCGATGTTAAGCTCACTGGTCTATAGTTCTCTGACTTGTTTCTCGAACCTTTTTTTTAAATAATGGTATAATGTTTGCTTCTTTCCATTCTAACGGAACTATTCCCTCCTCTAATGACAAATTGAACACTGTTGCAAGCGGTATGCTGATTTGTTCTACAATTTCCAATAGTAATTTGGGAGGAATCCCATCCCAGGTGATTTATTATCCTTCATATCATATTTTCATTGCTACCATTGTTGGGGTTACAATTAGTTGTCCTAAATAGTCAAACTCTCTCCCTTCGAACTTAGTCTCAAGTACTGGTAATATACTAATATCTTCCTTGGTAAACACCGAACTAAAGTACTCATTTAGGTTTTCTGCCATTAAGAATCCCTCTGTTGTCACTCCCTATGTTTCAAATACTTCACCTTCGAGGACCGACCTTATCTGAACTTTCTGTTCCCGAACATACGCATACAAACTCTTGCTGTCATGTTTTATATTAAAAGCAATTTTTTGTTCGTAGCTTCTCTTTAATTTCTAATTTCAGCTGTAGCTTGATTAAGTGCTTCTTTATAAATGCTATAGTCTTCTTCACTTC
>JAODUO010000096.1:652500-747500 GCA_025642075.2 Ridgeia piscesae | reverse complement strand
GACCAGTTGTCATGTGGCTGGGATGAAAAAGATTGCTTCACCATAAGCGAACGGTGTAATAATAAATGGGATTGTCGAGTAAATGGAGGTGATGAAAGAGGGTGTGGTAAGTGTGTCCACTGTCGAGTTCCAAATACGATTCATCTATTTATTGATACAGGGGTGATTTATATATATATATATATATATATATATATATATAAATGGTATAAAATTAATTATCCACTTTCCATTAGGTGCTTCTATGTAATACTTGTTTCCCTGTGTAGAGTACGAGGTGTTGGGATATGAGGTGGTGGGGTACGAGGTGGTGGGGATCTGAGGGCATGCCTCCGGAATATTAAACAAATTAGTTTCAAAATGGTAACTTGTGAAATGTGTGTTATCCTATTCCTTGGCATATATTAGGGAAAGAAATTACAAGTTAGCATGCAAATGTGTTTGTAGCAATATTTGTATAAATAGTCGGCAGGGACACAGGAAATAGGTATGAGGTGGCAACTTTGGCATATTCGTCCATATAGCAGGGGAAACATCACATATACCTGGTATACATTCATATATTTGATATAATATATTGAATCTAACCATTATAGTAAGTCTATAATAATATATTAAATCTAAATGCAAAATTAGAGTAATTATCAATTAATCTATGTTTTTTATTTGTCATCTGAATCGTTTGGATCGGAACAAAAGAAAATTACATAAATTACTTTTATCATGAGTAATTAAGCAAGCATATTAATCATTATAATGACAATGTAATCAAAAGTATAATTACTCAAAGCATTGTTGGTGATTACACATTGTAAATTACTGTGTAAATTACCCCCTGATTCTGATTGGCTAGATCATTTGATATGCCCTGCAAAAATAAATGGTTTCATACAAACATTGATTACTGTATATTACTTTTACAACTAGTGACAACTTACAATTTTTGAAATAATAAATGACTGGAAACTTTCTCCAAATATAGTTATTCACACTCAGCTGGGATGTGTCAACGTTGGTCACTGATGCATGAAATTGTTGTGTACAAAACCAGCTTTCTTGGATTATGTTCAACAAAGTCAAACAATTCCTTAGAAATTAATTAACTACCTTTTTTCTTACACTAAAATATCTAAATTAAATATATATATATATATATATATATATATATATATATATTTAATTACAAAGTTTTATGCATGTGCAACAGTATTTTACTTTCCACTGTTAAACCTGGTGTCTACATTGGAGAAATACAAACAGGGATATCAGATTCAGGGACATTAATCCATACATGTGCTGATCAGGAATGCATACTCTATTAATGGCACTATATTTCATGTAGATCAAGTATGTGCACTGTTAAACTTGCAGTGTCTCTTAAGTTTGCCTTTTACAGGACCATGCAGTAAAACATTATTTTCCTGTCAAGACGGCAAGCAGTGCTATGAGAGAATGGATCGCTGCAATGGACTTGGACGTTGCCCTAACGCAAACGATGAAATGGGATGTTGTAGGTATCACCATGGTAACTGCCAGTCATGCTTCATTTCACAATAATTACCAATAACTTGTCACTGTTGTAGTAGATATCACCATAGCAATCATCAGTCATAAAGGTTTTCTTCACAATGATAACTTCAAGCTGGGTCCTTAAAGAGTTCTCTGAATTGCTTGCCGGCCCAGTTGCTGCAATCTACAACAGCTCACTTCGAGAGGGGCATGTTCCATGTATCTGGCGTGCGCCATACCTCAGCCTCCTGCTGAAAAAAGAAACCGCCAGAACATATCGAAACAGACCTTAGACCAATCTCCTTGACTGCTGTGCTGTGTAAACAAATGGAAGAGTTCATTGTTAAATGGGTCTGGGACATCATTCAAGACAGAGATGATCCAAACCAATACGGCTCCATTAAGAAGACATCCACTACACAAGCCCTCGTTGACCTGTTACATCAGTGTTATACAAGCACAGATGCATCGATCGAAGCAGTATGCTAGGATACTACTGCTTGACTTCTCTAAGGCATTTGACCTAATCAATCATAACATTCTTCTCCAAAAAATTGCAAGTTTTGGTCTCCCGAATATTTTTATGAAGTGGGTCGTCAGTTTCCTTAATGAAAGAACCCAACAAGTTAAGCTGGGCAACACACAGTCTGACTGGAATCACCTCCATGGAGGAGTGCCACAAGGCATAAAGCTAGGCCCCGTACTTCGTCCTTATGATAAATGATCTACAAATAAAGTGCGACTCCTACATATATGTTGATGCATCAGTACTGGATCAGACTCCCAAGTGCCAAATCTCCAGGAAGCAGCCGATGCAGCGTATATGTGGACAATCCAAAACGACATGATAATCAACAAAAGTAAGACAAAACAGCTTGTTATTGATTTCTCTAAAACAAGGACAAACTTCCCAACCATACGTATCGACGGAACAGACACTCAGCGAGTAACTGAAGCGAAGATACTTGGCATTACCATCACCAGCAACCTGACATGGATGTACACGTTGATGAAATAACATGAAAAGCAGGCAAAGAGGCTGTTTCTACTGCTACAACTCAAATGATCAGGCATTCCCATTGAAGACCTTCTGACGGTATATACAAAATTATACATATAAGGTCGACCTCATACACATTGGGTCTTCAAAGTGATAAGGAGCGTGTACAAAGTTGTGCTATGAACATCATATACCCGAACAATCCCTACATCGAAGCATTAGTGAATGCACAACTGACTTCTGTGAAAGAGAGACGTGTGCAGTTATGTGAACATTTCTTCACACAAATCGAACATAAACTACTTCCAAAAGCAAGAGCTACAACACATAATACACGATGCCGTACTCGTTATTCTTTACCCAGAGTAAAAACCAACAGGACCAAGAACTGTTTCATTAATTGGTGTCTGTTCAATCAAAAGAACTCACAGTGACTCTTAACAAACATACATGCATGCTGATATGGATATGTGTAAAATATTGTAATGCCGTAATTTATTTTTTAGATCTGTTTATTTTAATGTTTTAAACTATCTATTATTTTTTAATAAGTTTAGTCAAATAATCACAGAAAACATGTTTTAATGTCTTAAATTATTTAAATTAGTTTTATAGATACATATTGTACATTCTCTACATTATAATTTATATTCATGCTAATGTCTTAACTTATATATTATTTCAATCTATTTTTAACAAATATACTTTGCATGTTTTATGTACCCATTTCAATCTCTATGTTTGCCCAGAATGAAATTAAACTATTAAGCACTAGGCTACAGGAACTTTCACTGAAGCTGAAACATAATAATCATAATATTTATTTGCACATACACATTTGAACATAAATTTATTGATTTGTGATCATATCATTTGCAGTGAGGGTGTTTAACAGCAGGTGTGCATTTTTTAAGTGCAAATACAATCTATATTTGAACAAAAATCTTAATGTTATGCATGAGATCTGCAACACCAGACACCTAATCATATGTTAAATGCATGAGCTGTTTTTTCTGCATGCCATGTCTTCCTGTTTACTTAGAGGTCGACAGACTTTGATACATTTCAGTGTATACATATGTAGATTCTTCTCTTCCATTGCTGGAATTCTGTATTTAGTGTTACTGTTGTCCTCGTCCTCTGAGTTGAATTCTTCTCTCGACCCACAGCTGCGGACGTATGCAACAAGAAGAATGGGACGTTCTTATGTCGCAACAAGAAGTGTATTTATGGGAGGTGGCGGTGTGACGGAGCCAACGACTGCGGGGACAGCAGCGATGAGGTTGGCTGTTCAGGTCAGTATAAACAAACCACTTATCCAGCATGCCATGCATATTGTGTCACTTGTGTTACAGTGGTGACACATTTCACATTGTGTCACTTGTGTTGCAGTGGTGACACATTTCACATTATGTTACTTGTGTTACAGTGGTGACACATTTCACATTGTGTCACTTGTGTTGCAGTGGTGACACATTTCACATTGTGTCACTTGTGTTGCAGTGGTGACACATTTCACATTGTGTCACTTGTGTTACAGTGGTGACACATTTCACATTGTGTCACTTGTGTTGCAGTGGTGACACATTTCACATTGTGTCACTGGTGTTACAGTGGTGACACATTCGTTACTTGGGGGACACTTCACATTGTGTCACTTGTGTTGCAGTGGTGACACATTTCACATTGTGTCACTTGTGTTGCAGTGGTGACACATTTCACATTATGTTACTTGTGTTACAGTGGTCACATATTTCACATTGTATCACTGGTGTTGCAGTGGTGACACATGTCATATTGTGTTACCTTGACTTTGTGTTACAGTGGTGACACATTTTCACATTGTGTCACTTGTGTTACAATAATGACACATTTCACATTGTATTAGTGGTGACACATTTTCACATTGTGTCACTTGTGTTGCAGTAGTGACACATTTCACATTGTGTCACTTGTGTTGCAGTGGTGACACATTTCACATTGTGTTACTTGTGTTACAGTGGTGACACATTTCACATTGTGTCACTTGTGTTACAGTGGTCACATATTTCACATTGTGTCACTGGTGTTACAATAATGACACATTTCACATTGTGTTACAGTGGTGACACATTTTCACATTGTGTCACTTGTGTTGCAGTGATGACACATTTTCACATTGTGTCACTTGTGTTGCAGTGGTGACACATTTCACATTGTGTCACTGGTGTGCAGTGGTGACATATTTCACATTGTGTCACTTGTGTTGCAGTGGTGACACATTTCACATTGTGTCACTTGTGTTACAGTGGTGACATATTTCACATTGTGTCACTGGTGTTACAATAATGACACATTTCACATTGTGTTACAGTGGTGACACATTTTCACATTGTGTCACTTGTGTTGCAGTGATGACACATTTTCACATTGTGTCACTTGTGTTACAGTGGTGACACATTTCACATTGTGTCACTTGTGTTGCAGTGGTGACACATTTTCACATTGTGTCACTTGTGTTGCAGTGATGACACATTTTCACATTGTGTCACTTGTGTTGCAGTGGTGACATATTTCACATTGTGTCACTGGTGTTGCAGTGGTGACATATTTCACATTGTGTCACTTGTGTTGCAGTGGTGACATATTTCACATTGTGTTGCAGTGGTGACATATTTCACATTGTGTCACTGGTACTGCAGTGGTGACACATTTCACATTGTGTCACTGGTGTTGCAGTGGTGACACATTTCACATTGTGTCACTGGTGTGTTGCAGTGGTGACATGGTGTGTCATACTGTGTCATTGGTTTTCTTGTGGTAACATGAGATGTACTTTGTGTTGTAGTGGTGACGCGACGTGTCATCCTGTCGTCAGTTGTCGCAGCCCTGTTGTGTGGTCTGCTTGTTGTTGTCATATTCGGCTGCATCTGTCGACTGCGCATGATGCGCTCATTCCACAGGCAGCATCGGTGGCGCCACCTGGATGGCCCATTAATCCCACCACCACCGCCTCCATACAGCGAAGCACTGATGACATCACATCCTGTTGAGGAAGCTGAACAGGAAGTGTTAGATGAGCTGCAAGCAATTGCTGCCAGGCGGCGCTGCCGCATGCATGGACAACCAAACGTCGCTACCGATCAGACCTCCAGTTCAGTGGACGATGACGAACAGTTGGTTGACACAGGAAACGGTGTTGACAACGAAGTTGAAAGTTCATCGAGTGTTCACATTGCCATGGCAACAGGAGGGACACCTTTGGTGTACTGGCGACAGGAGTCACAAGAACCAGTAGCGCAGACACTGCCAGATGACGATGACGATGAAAGCTATGATGACAGTGATGATGACAAAGTGACATGTGATGTAAGTGCAAATAGTGATGACATTCCTAGAGTGACGTCTGGAGACATTTCGTCATTAGAGCACTGTGTGAATAAACTGAGTGAAGTCAGCTGAGTGTATCCACGTAAGTCGGATGAGTGACCAATGGTCAAGCAGTGACCAGTTGAACTCTGACGGAGGCTCAGACAGACATAGCAAAGCTTAAACATTTCCATCCTGCCTAACTGCAATAGACAGTTAACAACGCAAAGTATTTTCTATAAAGAATTATGCCATTATATAAATTTCATTATTCAGAAAGAGGATAAAGTAGATTGTATTGAACCAACTTTTGTATTAAATTTTAAGTTGGTCTCGTTACCTACTGTAAAATGGACAGTTGTCAATATATAGTGTGTATTTTTGCCAAATATGTCAACATGACATACCCAGGTAATTTGTTTTAATAACAGTTTTATAAGTAAACATTAAAAATAACTACTTGCCAAGTGTGTAGTTTTTATGTGTTGGTAGTTTGCGCATCAGTGAAATGAAACTGATAAACATTTCACAGCTTTGTATGCAACAATGTCATTTCTACTTTCTGCAGTGTATTTCTCCACATTTGTCTAGAGAAAATGTTGTGTCATTCATATCTGCCATTGTAGTTGATTTATGTAATTCTTTCTTTGTAGAAGAACATTACACTGCTTTGGTGATCTATATAACCTTCTGTGGGCAGACATTCACATCATGAACCAGCAGCACATGCTGGTTCATGATGTGAATGTCTGCCCCACTTGTGTTGGTAATGTCATAATATATTACTAAACAATGCAAACATATCATTTATGAAGCAACTATTGTTACTAATATTCTGGTGTGATATGTACATAATACTACATATTGGTATGTGTATATGCAGAGCTATTGTGATTGTTTATTAAACAGTGTATAGGAAATGATATATATATATATATGTATGTATATATATATATATATATTTATATATATATATATTCAGTTCTATCAATTATCTATGCAGGGTGCACCATTGGTGGATTTATTTGTTTTCTGTTGGCTATATGGCATTGTATAATTAATGGTTATTTTTGAGTAACATTGGGTCAATGGACAATGCAAGAAGATATTACAAAATGTTTATCCAAATCTGATGCTTTGTAACATGGATGTAAACTGGTAACTGCAAGAATTGAACTGTACACACACAAATGTGTTACGTTTTCCAGTTAATGTCTAGAAAGCCATGTATGCTTATTTTCACTGGGTGCCACAATGCATAGGACACATAGCAGAATCTGTGCTTATTCACACTCATAAATAATGTACATAGCAAACTTTTCATCCGGTTGTGGTCTGGCAATAGAATTAGTGGTGAGAAAAGGTTTTGCTTCTATTGTCCGAGATATTTTGCTGCACAGAATTTATATGGATATATTTATGTATGTATATTTGGAGTACTTTACTTTTGCCATACAACACATGCTGGTTCATGATGTGAATGTCTGCCTCAATTGTTCACGCAACTAAGATAATAAACTTGTATCACCTCATTGATGAGACAATGTGGTCCTGCAATGTGTCAACAGTGTTCTGTTTTCAAATAATGTGTATGTGTGAGTAAGTAATGAATGCACTTTGCCAAAAGCAACTCACACTGCCTATTTACTTCACCTTACTTACATAACTTTCTCACTTATTCATTCACTTTGAGCATTTTGTTCACTAGGAATGGGTCCTCCGTCTTTTTCTTGATTTCTCAGAGTAACCCATCTTCTTTCTTTTGTTCTCAGTGCTTCTCTGTCAGATGTTTCTCAGCCTTCTTCTTCTGTTCCCAGGGGATTCCATATAAGTATTTGACATCATGTGGTGTTTGATGCTGGTTTCCTTTGTTTATGTCTGATCCACCTCCATTTTCTCTTTGGTGTTTACGGATATCAAAGAGCTGATTTATGGATTGTTCCACATCTTTGTGATCCTTTAGTGTTATGAGTGTATGGAATATACATTTAAACAGTTTCAAAATTAGTAAAGTATTTTTAATATAGATAGTACTGTTTTAACATGTCACAAATTTAGTAGATGCAACAATAGAACATTTGAACAAAAGTATTTTTTAGTCCTAAAGTTGTACATTATAGAACTATCACAACAATTTAAATAAACTATCACAACATTTATTAGTATTACATTACATTATTGAATAAAGCATAAACGCAATGCATTGTATTACTTATTGTTCTTACCATACCTCGCCTCACCTTACCTTACTTTAAGAGCAGTCAGTATTTTGCCTGAGAGCATTTTCAAGGTTTGTATGTTTTAATTTAATTGTCATTATTGTTACTGTAGACATTATTTTAATTGTTTCTTTATCTTTTTTCAGTTTGTTTGCGTCATCCTTGCAAGCCAGAGCTGTTTGCCATGCAAAACTAGCCCTAGCAGATCCCCATGCATAGTGTGGAATAAATTTGCATAGTCAAATTAAACTAGCTATGAGAACTGAAAACCCACCCAAATTTGAAGACGGGTAAAGAATATAAAAAATTTACTACTGTATTTATATAACAAAAAAATCCTAAATACAAGCAGCAATTGCGATTTTGAAAGAAATCAATTCACTATTAGAAAACACACCCCCACCTGTGCAATGCAAAACACACTCAAAACGTACGCTAATGCTGTGTAAGACCCTGGTCTTGCATTGAATGGTTTTTGGTAATTGTACGAATTTCCGGTTAATTCGAACATGCGCACTTCACTTCACGGAATGTTTCAATATGGCTTCCGATGATAAGAATCGTAAGTGTTAGAACATGTAAACTAGTAAACAAATGTTCTTTTGCGCGCCGTGATAATATATTCTAGTGTTGTTTAAACTGTATAGATAACTGTTGTGCGTAGGTTGACAAGTTGTGTTATATTCTGACAAATTTAACCAGTTACGCATGTTTTATTCGAGGATCAAGCGTGCTGTCAGGCAGTCAACAGTTCATTGATTCGAGTGGGCGCGTTGTTACCGCTCGTTTCTTTACTCCTATTATCGACCACGACAAATCGTGCTGGGTCTTTGTGTTTATAATGAATTAGTTTCATCACATGTTTTGTTTAATAGCATTCTGGTGACATTGTATATTTAAAAATACTGACTCTGAACATATAATTTCGTTTACAAACGTAGGGAAGTTTGGAAATGGGATTGCCTTTTTAATCAGTTCAGATTGGGGGTACCGGTCCAGTTCTATGTTTACAGAATGTTGAAAGTTGAAGTGACATGCTAATTTGGCCAGTAGCTTGAACTACTGGCCAAACCTTCATTTCAAAGGAAAAAAAACAGATTAGTTTACAATTAGTGTTTCTTGATTTTTATTTTCATTGTTGCCATGGTAAACAACAGCATTTTTGGTTTTGTTTGTACAAATAAATATATATTTATAGCAGAGAAACAGTATAGCTACAGCTTAAAATTGTTAAAAGATATGTAAATCTACCAGATAGACATTTTTCATTATACACAGCTGAGTATATTAGATAACTTTATCATAATAAATTAATCACCGAAACACATTTTATTCATAAATACAAACTCACTATATACTCAAAATGACTACAGTGCCACTTGGTCAATTTTTGTGAGTTCAAATATTGCTAGTGTCTAACTGCACATTTTCAGTGTTCACAAAGGAACACAATAAATGTTTAAGAATGCATGTTTTCATTACGTTTTTAATATGACAGCAGAAAAAAACAGAAGTTGTTAACATGTATTTTGCCTGCACTCCGTTTTTGTTATTGCTCTGTTACTTTACCATTTTGGTGACATCTGTATTTTTATATTTGCAGTAGACATGATGGAGGTAATGGACTTTCAAGAAGAGGATTTGGCTGTCTCGAGGTAACAGATCAACAAATAAAAACCAGATCATTGTATAAGATTTGTAAGCTCATTGTGAAAGAAATTTGTCTGGTTTAATTTTAAATAAAAAGTTACAAGAAGTGTCAAGAGTGTCTTTATTATATATATATATATATATATATATATTATATATATATGCACACACCTACATTAATGAAATGGTACAGGCATGTAACAAGATATTCAAGGCACAGTACAAGGAGGGAGAAGGCGAGGCAGACAGAAAAAGAGATGGGAGGACAACATCCCAGAATGGACTGGCATGACGCTGGGCGCCACCATGAGAAAGGCTGAGAAGCGAGAGGAATGGAGAGAGCTGGCTGCCAGGTCATCTGTGGCGCCCCAACGGTCCACCAGACTACGGGATAGGTGAAGGTGACATTGATGGTTTATGTTTGTAATATGTCTGTCTGTCTGTCTCTAGATCGGGTGAATCAGACACAGATTTTGATACAACGATTGGTCACATAGAAGACATCATCATGGGTAGGTCTGTTTGAATGTTTTGACAACTACCAGTATATTACATTAAACAAATGATTATTAGGCCATCTGTGGCACTTTCACATTATTGTTATTGCTGTCTCATTGCATATAATATTTTATCATATCATATCATGTTCACTAAAAATTGTTACTTGATTATGTTGGATCTTTCTTGGGTTCCTTTGCTTGCACAATAAATGCTATCAATTGCATCTGTTTTGTTTATGTCTGCAAATTAATTAATGCATAACGTCCTGGTGTATAAAGCAGTATTTTACTGTCTGGGTACGAACATTATTTTTTAAATAATAAATCCTCTTACTTTAGAGCATAATTTGTGGAACGTACAAAGTTTCGACTCACCAAATATAGCAAAATATTGGAGCCATGAACAATATAATCCATACTATTTCTGTTGTAGAGGATGAATTTCAGATGCTTCAGTCAAATTTCATGGACAAATACTACAAGGAGTTTGAAGACACAGAAGAAAACAAGTTCATATACACAGACATCCATAAAGAATATGTAAGCAAAGGTTTCCACCTGCTTTGTTGGTATGAACCAGTGGAATTACTAAATATTAATGAACAGTTACAGGTTAACTAGTAATATTAATGGGTGACTGAAGAACACTGGCAAATGCACTTTCTTTCTTTGAACTGTGCAATGGTTGTCAGGTTTCTAGTACCTGACAATAAGTTAATCATTTGTGTCTATCTCAACCTCGGTTTTCTCTGCTGCACCTCAGATTGAACAGTTGCTGTGGTTACTTTGACATATCTCTTTATGGCAGTCAGTGTTTTATTTTCTCACAGATGTATAGTTAACAACAGTACAGAACAGTTGTGGAGGGAAGTTCAATAAAGTGCCAATACTGCCAAAAAATATGTTCTTTGCAACGTGAGAATGTGTGTTTTCTGATAATAAAATAAAATTTGTAAACCGTAAACTTTGTGAAGAAATTTTTTTTGACTCAACATAATTGTTCATCTCTATCGTAATTAACTTTCATTGCATTCAGGCTAATCTACCATGGGTAGTTTTCCCTTGATTTGTTCTTTTGGATGATTGATTGTGTAGTTTTTACTTCACAAAATGTGCTGTTTTTTTAATTGTTGCCTATTCTGCTCAGCAGTGGCTATAAAAATAATTTTTTATGATGTTTTGTAGACAAATTTAATAGAGAAATATCTGCAAGACCAGTTGATCGAGCGGATGCCAGACTTTTCAATGGAAGAGTTCCAGAAACAACTCATGTACGTGCTACCTACCTATCACCTCTCTGTGTCTCGCGCTCTTTCTCTCAGCAAAAACTGTGATGTCATTTGCATAGACTCATTCTGTCCAACTATAATGTAACACATCTTGAACAGTTATTTTCTTCTGAGTAAGTATAAATACAAAGAAAAGGGTCTTGTGAGTGAGTGACGATGAAAGGTGATAGTTAACTGATTCCGAATAAAGTGGTGCTAATCTCTATGCTGCATATAATAGTTTCTTGCTGAAGTCTTTTCATGGAACATTTTAATTTTAGGTCAACTTTGTGGATTTTGTAAATGGAATAAAACTACTGGTAATTATTATAAGCAACTAAGTGAACCAACATGTTTTACTGTAGTAACCTTGCATATCCATCATAGCTGTTGTGACATTGTTGTCATTGACTAACCCTGGTTTCTTGATGCGCATCTGACCTTGGTTCCAAGGCTTCAAACAGTAGAAGTTATCTTATTATAAATGACTCACAGCGCATGAACTGATTGTGTCATTTTTGTGCAGGATGCGAAGAGAGGAGTTGGATGGCGAGGTGTTTGAGATACTGCTCACGTTCAGCGACTTTCTTTCGTTCAAGGAGATGTTCATCGACTATAAAGCAGTGAGTGGAATGTGTTGATTTGCTGTGTTGACAGATTGTAGCATTAACAATCTGGATGCGCTCTTAGTAAGAGTGTATTAGTCGATTACCCGTGTAAAGGGACATGTCTAAGTATGTTTAACAACATTGCTCCTGAGTAATTATTTAGTGTGAAAGTACTCAAAGTAGATGTGTCATAGATGATAGAAATACTAACTTCCAGTTTATTCACATATAATTCCTTCATCCTTAATTAATATGCATCTGTTTTACATGTTGAAAAAGTATTATGTGATTTGCAACATTTATTTAACTAATTCAGGCCAGGCAGCGCAGGTGAAATGGCATTTTGACAATAAATACGAAAATGACAATAAATACCCAAAATAGTTTACTACCAGATTATAATAGTTTTCTATGTTTACTATCCAAAAAAATTCTTATAGCAGTTACAACCGTTGTGATAATGTTTATTAGTGTTTTTGCTGTGCATATCAATCTCGTAAATGGTAGCATAGATTGTTGTTTCTTCGTGCAACTGCAGTGTACATCCTGTAGTCATATTCCACTGACATTGCGTGTTTGTTTCAGGAGAAAGAGGGCCAGATGGTAGACCTGTGTGGTGGACTCACAGTCACGTCATTATCGATGAACCCAAACTTTAACTAATTCACTGCAATACCCACACTGACCTCCGACACCACAAGATTCACCCATCATATTTCAGGGCCTTAGTCGTTGACGTGGCCCAAGTTATTTTTATAAGTTATATGTGTTGGACATTTCATTGTTTGTATTCCTGACACGGAGTAAAGTACCCCAGGGGTATGTTTGAAATACAAATAGACTGGATGGGTTCAGTGATGTCGATACACACACTCATGTGCATGTCCACAGTGATATTTTAATAAAATCACTTACCACAGGTGCACTAAATAGATTTTGAATATTTGTTTAAGAATATTTTCAAATTATCAGGTCTTCAATTTTTTTTTTAATACAGTATAATATTTGAAAGATGCAAATTCATGAATGGTTTATTCAAACATCATTTTGATTATTTCATAATCATTTTGTTGTCCGACTGTTTTGGAATGGTTAACTCACCATCACTGGTTTAGTCTGACCCAGTCAGTAAATCAGCTCTGGACGTCGTACATTTAAATTGGCAGCTTATCTGACCTGTTAGAGAATATTTGTAACTATTCACGGTTCAATCTGTAATGACAACTCTGCCTCCAGTGGCTATTTTATGTTGTGTTTTAACTATTCAATTTGCGTGAGTTTGTGTTGTACATTTTCTCGACATTGTTGTTGGTATGTTGTTAATGTCAATTGAAAAGTCAAAATTAATTCATTTCTGAAGTAAATTTAGTCGTGGTTTATCTGTGAAGAAAACAGAATGTCTGGCCAATGGTTGTGTGTAGAGCCTATAGATACACCAGTGAACACGGTTGCTTGTTGCTGGCCGAGCTTTATGAGTTACTGTGGTATCATTTTATTGTTTAAATTACACTGAGATGTTTGTAATGTACATGTCTTTGTGACATCAACTACTTGTCATTGTAGCTGGTGTGACTTCATCAACATGATGCTACATGATGACACTTGTACACCATAAACGTGTTAGTGAATGCAGTTGAACAGGTTCAATGTAAATAACGCTAGTATTTATGTATGTTCTGAATTGAAAACTTGCATCATACCACTCAATGTGGATCGTTGTGATTTACGAGGACACAAAATATCATCAACTCATATTTATAGCTGCAATTTCAATAGCAGTATACATTCTAGGGCTACCTTTTTGGGCCATTATACTGGCAGCAATAATAGTTCTCATTAGAATGTTGTATTGTAATATAAAATAGGTCTGGTTTTAGATTCAGCAGTAGTGCATCAAAAATGTTGCCATATCCATTGAAATGAAAACTTCTGTTTTGATAAAAACAGCGGAAAACGATACTTGAAAAAAACGAGTCTGAGAAATACAACTCGGTGTAAGAGCCTCAGGAATTATATATGCAACTATCGTGTACTTCCGGTATAAGCAGCTTTGCCAAAAAAAAGCTGCCTAATATTTAAAACTAATTGAAATAAAAAATAAATGTTCAGGCAAATGAACATATGGAAATTGCATAGGTAATTTAATGTTTCTATGTAGTTTTTGGCCCACTGAATAAAACATGAGTTGTGCAGGATGGTACCATTTGTTAACAATATTTCTTTTACTTGGGTTAAGATAATCAAACTTTAACAGTCGACCATATGCGATATATTAAATTGCCTGTTTTCAGACCTGTATTTTGCTACACTGTTATAGTTATCTTTTACTCAGGTGGCACATTTTTATAGCTTTTTTGTCACTAGCGATGGTGTTGTTTAATTTCCTGTCATCTTTGCAAAGCACGATGGTAATTATTAGCAGGAAGTTGGCTGAATCAGTTGATATCTGTCTCACTGTCTTGACTGCAGGAACCAGGCAGGAACTTGCAGTTTACTGTCGTTTGTTTATATGAGTTAGAATCTCCAGTGTATGTTTTGTAGCACCATTTAAATTGTGGACACTGTTTTGAGCTTATGAAAGTAATTTTGAAGGTGTACACATGTCACAGTCCCATCGTTTCCCTTCGACACCTCTTGTCGTTGCATTCCGTCCACTCGCAACATGGGTTTTGTTGTGTTTATTGTCTGTGTAAATATATGTTAGCAGGTTAATTATTTGTATCTTTGTCAATAAACTTTCTCAGTATTAAACTATTAATTTGTGTTGTTGATCATGTTAGTTTATTTATTGTATCTAGGATTAGCAAACATGGCCATAGCCCATCACAAATGCCAGTCTGCAAGTAATGTTTGTTATGACATAATTTACACTGCACGTTACATAAAGTGCTCAACCAACTACCCCCTACAGTGTGCCAATGTACTAGTGTTAATCAGTTTAAGGTTGCACTCTTTACATTATTATTTCGACATTCAACGATCATAGTTAAGTAGTCGGGTATCCATCAATTTTAATATTACATATTTTATTTATTATATATTTTAAATACAATGTATAGTTGTGTGCTAATTATTTGTTGGTGTTTTAAGGGAACATGATTGTTTTTGTTGCCAGGAAATTTGTTTGGTTTTGTTTGTGGCATTCTGTGGGTAGACATTCTCTCGTCATACATGCCTGTGAGGCAACAATGTGAAAACTTAAAACCATCTTTCCAACACAAAAAGAAACCTCAACAATTTACAGATGTATACATTTTTATTACAAAATAAGACATGACAATGTTCACAAGTAAATAAAGTTTCCACTTGTTCTAACAAACATTCAAGGTGATCCAGGACAACTTTCTTGTTATCCACAGTTGTTAGTATTTCTAGAACAATTTATCCCAGAACAATTCCCAACACTTGCTTTATGCTCCCAGCCCAATTACTAACTGCTCCATGTCCAGTTCCTCGCTGCTCCCAGCTCAGTTCATGAGCACCTCCATTTGAACAAGTCGTGCGTTTGTGTCACTGGGCATGCGATAGGGGATCATGCCAGCGAATGTGATGAGAGCTCTCGCCTGGCTACGCAAGTCGTCAATGTACTACAAGCAACAAAGGAGGAGATTAGACACAAGGCATGTTGTTGTCACATCAGAGAAAGGCAATATAAATTCTTTATGTGTAATCATAGACGGGGGCAAGTGTTGTCATTGGAGATGCGGCCACTGAAAATTAGGGTCGAAATGCAATTTCAAACAAATATGCTTTTAGTTTATTATGAAAGGTAGTTATACTTTTGGATTATTTAATTGTAATGATGATAACTAGTTCAGAAGCCTACACAGACATAGGCCACGATAACAGCAGACAGGTACTTAAAAAGAAACCATTTGTTTACTTCTCAAATAAGTTTACACGACATATCTAATTAATAACGAAACAGGACTGAAACTAGTGTTACGTAGCCCAATATATGAACACTGATCTGCTAGATCTGTGAGCACGAGTTCGCCACAGCCTAGAGACGAGACCACCAACCTGCTGCCTGCCTCCGTCCTCTCTGAAGCTGGGCCCAGACAGGGAGCAAGGGGGCTGGGCACTGAGGCTGCCACAGCTTCTGTAACACACAGGCATACACTGAGAGGCCACTAGATATCAACAGGTGACAGAATGGATCATCTGACATGTGGGTATAGAGTGTGGGGAATATTCGTACATGGTTTAACATTATTACCACCTAGAGAATCAACTCTAAATGGCAGGTTGACAAGGAAACCCTTTGGCTTATCGAGAGTCCAACCTATCTATCTAGGTATGTCGATTTCATTTTTAAACATTAACATTACCAGCACCTAAACAATCCACTGATAATATCTTTCATTCCTTTACTGTTCTTTGTGAAAATGAGAATTTTTTAATATCTAGTCGACACTGCTTCTTTGCTAATGTAACTCTAGTTCTTCTCCCTTCCAAACAAATATTTCTGGCAATATTGTCATACTCATTCAATATTTTAAACACCTCAATCTAATCTCCTCCCAATCTCTTGGTTTCTAGTGTTGTTAAACCACATTCTTTTAGACGCATTTCAAAACTAATATTCCTGAGTTTTGGTATAATTTTGGTTGTACTTCTTTGTACTCTTTCTTGTGATATAACCTCCATGCTTGTATAGAATATTCTAAATGAAGCCTAACTATTGTTTTGTACAGCGGTATTATTAGTTGTACAACGGTATAATTAGTTGTATAGTGGTATTATTAGTGTGGGACATACTCATATGACACAACTGAACAGGGTGTGGGAGATACTCACTTGGCAGGTTTGTACAGAATGTAGACGACACATGACATATATGTACAGAGTATAGAAGTATTCACCTGACATGTCTGTACACTGTAGAAGATACTCACCTGACATGTTTGTACTGGGTGTGCAATATACTCATTGTGGCTAGCAGTATGTCAGGCAAACTTCGACGAACCTACAAGAGGAAGTAAAGTTTAACCTGTCCCAGCATGCTTTGCAAACTGAAATAAGTTTAACAGGGAAATCAAGTAGTAACAATAAACTACCATGACAGCACATCCTATAGAGGGAAAGTTCAAGTAATTACACCAAAACTTATAAATTTATAGCAAGTATGATTCTTTCAATCGGTCGTATGATGTACAGGACTATCTGAATACATACGGGATGTATGTATTAACATAGTCTCACTACACGGACCCTAAATTACCTTTAATATTAGGAACTATAGCCGCTACGATCACATCAGTTTGGTTTCATCACAATGTTAACAAATTACCTCATCTGGGTAGAATCTGAACGCTTTCACTTTCTGTTCCACTGCACTGACGGCAAATGGCAGCAGACGAAGCTCCTGGATAACCTGAGAGTGAAGAAATACACTTTATATATACACACACATCAGACATACACACAACGACAGACAGACAGACAGACAGACAGACAGACAGACAGACAGACAGACAGACAGACAGACAGACAGACAGACAGACAGACAGACAGACAGACAGACAGACAGACAGACAGACAGACAGACAGACAGACAGACAGACAGACAGACAGACAGACAGAGAGAGAGAGAGAGAGAGAGAGAGGGAGAGGGAGAGGAAGGGAGAGGGGAGAGGGGAGAGAGTTTTTGATCTAATAAGAGCATAACAATATATATATATATATATATATATATCGATATTAATGCGAACACACACACACACACACACACAGTAGTCATACACACACACACAAACACACACAAACACACACACAACACACACACACACACACACACACACACACACACACACACACACACACACCACATTGTGGCAGCCACACTGTGTGAACGTTTAGTCACAGGAAAATATAATGTTCAATTGAAAATTGCATATCCACCATAGCTCTCTGGTGTACTCATGTTGTTTTTAAAATTAGCTACCCTGTTTTACTATGGCGAGTTATTATAGAAAACTATGATATGATATGTACAATGGTACATTTTACACTAACATGATGGTAAAAGCCAAAGGTGGATGATTTTCCACATCGGTCCATGTATGATTCACAGATCCATGCAAACAGAAAGTGAAACTGAACAAAAAACTTCAACATCGTTCTATTGGTTTTGAAGCACCCCCAACCCTGGGACTCAAAGCATCTGGAGGTCACTCGGTCCTGTCCTGTGTACCTTGTGTGCCTCCTCCGTCCGGCCCAGGTGATAGTGGTCAAAGAAGGTCATCAGGTCCAGCAGCAGGTGGAAGGTCTCTGTTGTGTGCTGACTGCCTCTTGCCGCCAACTGTCGATACCTGCACAGGTAAGATGTAACATGGTTCGGTCACGTACAAACATGGCAAGAAAACCAATAAAACACATCATATCTTTTACGGCAAACCAATTCAGTAGGTCCGACTGCACTGGAGACGATGCGAAATTGTAATCAGGACAGTTGTTGTGTAGTAGTTTATAATGAAGTTGGTAATGTTGCTGAAAGTATCAGAAGAGATGATAAAAAGCAGCTGATCACTTCTGTATGGCAACTATGCTGGGGGGAGTAAACAAACTAGCATTGTGACTGCAGAGTGATTGATTCAATCTACAAGTCACCAGGTGGCGCTGTATTAGGTGTATTTCTTGCTGCGCTAACAATGGTCCCACATCATTTGTGTCAGTGTCTCCGTGGTACAATGTGCGTCCTGGCAATGGTCTCATACCTCTCTGCAATAGCGAGTGCGAGCTGCTTGAGTCGGTCCCGCGTTGACTGTGGCGTCGACGGTTGTGACACGACCTGACTGAGTAGTTTATTCAACAGCTCCAGCACTTTGTCGTGGTTCTGTAGCAAACACAATGTCTTAGGTGGTTGTTTGGTAAAAGCATTCGTTCGTCTACAGACAGCGAAGCCAGCTTGTAAATAATAAAACCAGACAGCTATTTTAGAAACAGATTTGTTTACAGAAAACCTATAAAACGCAGGTGTAATTAAAGTGTCAACTAATTTGACCAATATGCACATGCATGCAATCATGGATATAGGAATCTGTCAACTAAGGTGTGAGAATAACCTGACAATTAATTAATATTGTAAAAGTATATAAATTTAACATAGACTGCAGTCACGCAAACGGTCTGAACTGATTTTTAAATGGTGAAAATAATTGATTTTGCCACAAATCTGATTACACGCCATTGTGAAATAAGACATTTACGGTTTATATAAACGAACGAAGAATCACACCCAGCTGCCCACCTTGGCGAGATCATAAAGAGTGATGGCATCCTCCAAGAGACCTTTGCCCTCCGTGTCGCTCGCCACTAGCTCAATGATCTTCTGTGTGTCTCCATTGAACTTGTCTATTGCCCCCGGCTGTTGAACAAATCAAACAACATGACATCTATTACAACACTGACATCGACAACAAACTTTCTGCATGGTATCTGCCTGCCAACATCTTCTCATCGTCCTTCCTTTGAGGAGAATACATTATTTAGTTATTTTTAATTTACTTTAAATAATACTACTTGAATGAGAAACCTTGGGTAATGAGTCATTATATCTGGATAGTAACGACTACTTTCAATAGAATCCAATAAATGATTCAAACAGAATAAATCACTACTTGTACCTTCCTACTTCCATCCTTTCCTAGTTGGCCCAACAGCATATCAAACTGCAACACACAAACACAACAGCTTCAGTTTCAAAGAGTCAACATTGGCAATATTAACTATTACTAGTTCTCTGTGTTGGTTGTGTTTGACTTAGGTAGAATGCTACAGTGTGGCAGGTTCTTGGTGCACATTGTCAAATAGAAATTTTTTTGTTTGCAAGTTTGTGATTTCAACAGACACATCCCAATTCCTAGTGAAATTTTAAAGAAAGTGATGAATAAAATGAAGAGAAGAAACTGACATATGCTGTGAAGTCACAGACGACCCAGTCTTCACCTAAGACTGTGATATCGTAAACATCTGTGTTCCTGACATCACTCACCTCTCTGGTTTCCAACACCAGCTCACTGACGCACGACATGAACAAGTTGTCACCCTGAGCTGTTTTCAAGTCTCTGTAACAACCAAACAATCAAAGTTGACACACGACATGAACAAGTTGTCACCCTGAGCTGTTGTCAAGTCTCTGTAACAACCAAACAATCAAAGTTGACACACGACATGAACAAGTTGTCACCCTGAGCTGTTGTCAAGTCTCTGTAACAACCAAACAATCAAAGTTGACACACGACATGGCGTACACATAAAAAAGTTTCCAGCTGTAATGACCAATGTCACAAGTTAGCAAATATAACAATCAATGTCAAAAGTCACCAAATAAAAAAAATAATGTCACAAGTTAGCAAATATAACAATCAATGTCAAAAGTCACCGAATACCAAAAATAATGTCACAAGTTAGCAAATATAACAATCAATGTCAAAAGTCACCAAATACAACAAATAATATCACAAGTTACAAAATACAATAAATAATGTCACAAGTTACCAAATACAACAACGAATGTCACAAGTTACCAAATACAACAACTAATGTCACAAGTTACCAAATACAACTAATGTCACAAGTTACCAAATACAACAACTAATGTCACAAGTTACCAAATACAACAACAAATGTCACAAGTTACCAAATACAACAACAAATGTCACAAGTTACCAAATACAACAACTAATGTCACAAGTTACCAATATCTCAACAAATGTCACAAGTTGCCATATATCTCAACAAATGTCACAAGTTGCCATATATCTCAACAAATGTCAATCGTTTAGATGATTTAAACGTAAGGATATTTAAACAGACAAATCGCACATACTACTGAACCATTTGCACATATCTGGCATAAAAGACCAGAATGAAGTAGGACAGCTGAGGAAGCGACTGTAGCAGTGAGAGATGAGGTAATGGCAGACCTGAGGAGGTGGAAGTACTGGAGTGCCTCGCGAGGATCCGTTGCCTCAAACTTGCGCGTGTACATCATGACGAGTCTCGCAAAGTTGAGCCGACGTAGCGGCTCTGGGTCTGAACTCTCCCTCGACACTGATGACACGGAACACGACACACAGATTAGACACAGACACTAGCTTTACTTTTAGTCTTATCAATACAACTCATACATTAGCCTGGCCAAGAGTGCAAGGCAAGATACACTTTCAGCATTTGCGCATGCAGAATTTATAAGAATTACAAAATGTATAAAAAATATGTTTAGATTCATAAAATAAAACTTGCAACTAATACAAAATTGGTACATAGATATTTTGTATAGTTCAGTGTTCGTCCACCAAGTTAACTCACGTAGTTTCGAGTGACTATTAGAGGGCAGCAGCAGGAAGTGGAGCTCGTAGAAGACGAGTGCCACGTGAACGGCGTGGCATCGAACACTCTCAATACGAGACATGAACTCAATGGCTGCCTCAAACTGGGCAGTCAGGAGCAACACTTCGAAGTAGAGGAAGGGCTGCTGGTAGGCGTTGAAGTGACTCTCCCCTGAAACAACAGCACAAGTAGAGGAATGGCTGCTGGTAGGCGTTGAAGCGACTCCCCTGAAACAACAGCACAAGTAGATGAAGGGCTGCTGGTAGGCGTTGAAGTGACTCTCTCCTGAAACAACAGCACAAGTAGAGGAATGGCTGCTGGTAGGCGTTGAAGTGACTCTCTCCTGAAACAACAGCACAAGTAGAGGAAGGGCTGCTGGTAGGCGTTGAAGTGACTCTCTCCTGAAACAACAGCACAAGTAGAGGAAGGGCTGCTGGTATGCGTTGAAGTGACTCTCCCCTGAAACAACAGCACAAGTAGAGGAATGGCTGCTGGTAGGCGTTGAAGTGACTCTCTCCTGAAACAACAGCACAAGTAGAGGAAGGGCTGCTGGTAGGCGTTGAAGTGACTCTCTCCTGAAACAACAGCACAAGTAGTGGATGGGTTACTGGTAGGCACTGAATTGACTCTTTTCTGATGCAACCGCACAATCAATGCTAGAAAGTTACCCTTGTGGACAACACACGCCAAACTGAAAACATCTGTAGCTTTAAAAAAATTTCAGTGCATTATCTGTGGTTTAATCTTTCTATAAGGCACCATCACTGCCCTCCCACCCACCCGCCCGCCCGCCCGCACCCACCGTGTTCCTCCAGCAGCATGGTCTGGAACTGGGGCAGTGTGAGTCTCTCCTGGAACATGGCGTCCTCGTCCTGGAAGCTGAGTTGACACAGCTTCAGCCACAGATAGTCCTCTGTCTTGTCCGCCACCTCCGAGTGGTTGCCTCGCGGGTCACACTTCCCAGTCAGACAATACACCACCCTGGAGACATATTTCAAACGTTTTCATGCACACGCGACAATTTATACAACTTTAGCTAAATAAGATCATCTTTAGCGTAATTTCTTCAATTGCTAGTTTGCTACTCTTGGAGAATTTATGTTTTTCCCCAGCTAAAACATCGTCGATAATTTGACTTTGTTTTATTGCAACAAATAAACCTGCACACATTAAAATGGTGTGGTGTTTTTCCAGGGTTTGCTGCTAAATTCACCATGTGGCACCCCTCTTATCGCAGCTAGGTCACGCATGACCGACTGCCTACCGTTTATATGGATCAGTGCTGTTCCTCACAGACCGCCGGTACTGAAGACGGATGTCCCTTTCGCTGTTGGCTCCGAGCCTGGAAAGCAACAACTTGTGTCAGTATGATATCTTAGCAAAGACACAATGTATGCCTGGCACGACTGCACCTTACTTCACCTAAACGTAATAGACAGTTTGATAATGAGTCAGTGTCTAATGCCTCAAGTGCATCCAAACTAGTCACCTACTCTGGACAGTTGACAGTGTCCAGAGACTAGTGACATACACCAGGTAACTATGTTGTATATTGCTGTAGTCTACAGGTAAGTAACTGTCTGTGCTGCCCTCCAACTCACCTCCTGTCATCACTCTCCATATATTCCTTGAAGAACCGACCAAAGTCTCCCAAGTTTTGGCTGAAAACAGAGACAACATTAACACGAGTTACAAGTCATAACACAAAGAACACTTCACACTGTTGGTAAAGTTATTTTTTGTTAACTGTGGAAGCCGGTGTTAATGGCTCATTATAGTATTCAAACTTGGTGAATATGAAATTTTTAAATGATTAAATCTTCCTACAATTATATTGAGGCACATTTTATGATGGTAACTTTTGCATAGCAATATGCATATGGAATTTATGCAAGAATTTACTTTAATTTTCTTATTTTTAAATTGTTTTTGAAAGGAAATCTTACGTGTCGAAAACCATGTATGACTATTATTCATACTAAGATAAATATGAAACTGAACTTACTCGACAGAGCAGATGATATCCCAGGCTGCACTGAGGTCTCCACACCTCATACAGTAGTAGATGAGGGCCCAGATAGGCAGGCCCTCCACGTCTCCGTCCTAAACACAGTAGAGACAGTGTCAATAACAACACACTTCATTCAGTAGTAGATGAGGGCCCAGATAGGCAGGCCCTCCACGTCTCCGTCCTACACACAGTAGAGACAGTGTCAATAACAACACACCTCATACAGTAGTAGATGAGGGCCCAGATAGGCAGGCCCTCCACGTCTCCGTCCTACACACAGTAGAGACAGTGTCAATAACAACACACCTCATTCAGTAGTAGATGAGGGCCCAGATAGGCAGGCCCTCCACGTCTCCGTCCTACACACAGTAGAGACAGTGTCAATAACAACACACCTCATACAGTAGTAGATGAGGGCCCAGATAGGCAGGCCCTCCACGTCTCCGTCCTACACACAGTAGAGACAGTGTCAATAACAACACACCTCATTCAGTAGTAGATGAGGGCCCAGATAGGCAGGCCCTCCACGTCTCCGTCCTACACACAGTAGAGACAGTGTCAATAACAACACACCTCATTCAGTAGTAAATGAGGGCCCAGATAGGCAGGCCCTCCACGTCTCCGTCCTACACACAGTAGAGACAGTGTCAATAACAACACACCTCATTCAGTAGTAGATGAGGGCCCAGATAGGCAGGCCCTCCACGTCTCCGTCCTACACACAGTAGAGACAGTGTCAATAACAACACACTTCATTCAGTAGTAGATGACACAAACTTCCCATGACTAGCATTAATGTAATCATGTTTTCTCTCCGCTTCAATAATTTCAATTGTACAGACATGGGGTGGAAGTACTCAATACTTAGTAAATAGCAATATCATCATGATAATAATTTTTTTATATATATCATAGTGATCCTGTGAAACTACTGTAGCCATGTATATTAGTTTTATCCAAGTAACACATTTATCAGATCTTGATGGTCAATTTCGAAATTATAACTGCTTTTGTAAACAACGCAATTTACAAATTTGCTACCGTTTACTGATCATAATGACGAATGGTGCCTGTGAATAGGAGGGATTGGCTGTTTCTTGCCAGTCTGCACAATAGAGTTAAGAAGAGCTTGAGTGGGAGAGGAAGACATGTAAACCCCGCACCTCGAGCTCCTGCATCATGACAGGAAGTCGTATGTTGAGGAAGCTGCGGACGAGATTGTAGGTGCCTGGCACACCCCCCAACTGGGCCTGCTGCAGGTTGCTGTACACCATCAGCGTGACATACTTGAGGTAGCTGTCAACAGGCACACAGAAACAAAACTATTTTAAACGGGACAAATTTATGTAATATTTTTTTATTTTAATATTCACAATTATATATATATATATATATATATATATATATATAATTGTAAATTATATGTAACTGTAATTCAGAGTAAATACAAATTTTACTTAAAATGGTACCAATGAATTAATTTAGAAGATGATAGGCTGATACTTTAACAAATTCCGACAGACAACTTTGATGCTTATATAAATAAACTGACATATAAATGATCTAAGAATGCCAACAATGTTATTTAATTATCACACGTAGACATCATACAAAAATCACTGCTGTGTGTTTGGGTTGCTGCAGTATATGCAAATGTAACTTGCCTCTGTTCCAGATACCGTTGCGCCTGTCTTGTGTAGGCTTTCTGCATTTCCACAGATGTGCGAGCTTTCAGTGGGCTGCTAACCTTCACAGTTGGAACCTCAGTCATGTGACGCACCATGTTCCACAGCTCAGCCACTTTCTGTTTCAGTACAGATGTTTTAATTATTTTTAAAAAGCTATAAAATATGTGGCAACATCAACACAGAAGTATGTAGAAAAATGTTGCAACACTGCATTAGTAAGTTGACACAAAATAGTTTTGAGACCTCTCACAAACAAGTCATTATAATTTCAAAATGTCTTAAATTTAAACAAATTTGATAGGGAAGCCGGGGCATTACTATATTTACAAGCAGTCATAGCCACAATCTGAATGACTGCTTTTAAATATAGTAATGCCCCGGATTGTGGCTATGATTGAATTATTTGGCAAGTTATTTTAGCTTTAGTTCACAAAATATATTGGAGAAGGATAACCAATTCAAAGCTAGTTTTACAAAACATAATCATATGCTGGCAACTCCAGCAATAGTTACACGAATAAATTTGAGAAACTTAACATTTTCTTAAACAAGATGGTGTTAATTCAAAGAACATAAATCACTGCATGACGTTTATCTTACATCAAAGTTTGTTTCTGACACAGAGTCAACAACTGTATAATTCTATCAGTTCACATACATGGAAACATTATTATGAAGAATTAAAGGTGTACTCTAAGCTGTTTATCCACGTAATATAGAACACCTAGAACAAAAGGAAATTAAGTGAAACCCACCTTGTCTTCCATGGTGCTTGCTACTGAGCTGAACATGTCGACAAGGGATGGCTTGATGCCGCCCTGGACAACTTTGTCATTGTATATGTACACCTGAAGAAAAGGACACATTTTGGATCAGATGCGGAACCTAAATACCAAAAATAAATGTCTTGTAAGTGTTTACTATATACCGAGGTAAAAGGTGTTAAATGTGAAATGGTATTCGCTTATCCTAATTTCAGTGGACCCGGCCATCTGAGATGATGTTACAAACGGCAGGGTGGTAAAATATTACTGTACTAGCTAAAATTGACGGCCACCTGTGCTAAAACGTTTAAAATTCAGCAATAGGTTTCACACTCAGACATAAGACACAAAATGTTAGCGTGGCATACATAGTTATTTCAAGGTTACGCTTTCGCAACAAATAAAAATGTCAATAATAGACATAAATGAGGGCAACACGTTTCCTACATCCCGTCATATCCAGTGACAGCTGTAGATGACCTACAGAAATGTGTAGATTGACAAAAAGCCACATAATGGAAACATTTTATACCTGTTTGGCATAAGCCATTTCGACACTGTCCATGGCTGTGCGACCTTGCATGTTCATAGTGTCTGTAAGTAGATTCTGAAACAGGAATCCAACCTCGTCACTACAAAACGTGATATTAATAAATTAATTCAATCATTATATTTACTGTGCTCTACAAAAAACACTGGAGTGATGTGTGAATAATATTTTTTGTGACAGGTCACAGAGAAAGCTGTAGTATGTATTTAGGCAAAGAATACAGGCTGGGTACAGGTATGAAACGAGAATGTCAATTTTCAAAATTCCACCTGTGTGTGTGTGAGTGTGTGAGTGGTGTGTGAGCGTGTGAGCGTGTGAGTGTGTGAGTGTGTGAGTGTGTGAGTGTGTGAGTGTGTGAGTGTGCATGTGTGTGTGTGATACTACACAACACAGTTATCCCACAGGTGGTGCTGTATGTGTAGTAGTGTCACTAGTGTGTAAGGACGAATGTACACAAACTGTACAGCCGGTGGCCCGAGCAGCTCCACCAGGACACAATAGGTCACCTGTGAGTCGTGCGGGAAGTCCAGCATGTCTTGACCGGTGCCGACGAGAGCGGTCAGTATCTTCTGTTTCTCCTGCTCCCACTCGCTCTCCATGTCCGCCCAGTGACGCCGCTCCGTCTCCTCAAACGTCTGCACACAGGGGGCGCCACAGGTCATGTAATATCAGCACAGGGGGATAGTTCACGTGATCATACTTGTCACTGATCCAGTGGTTAGGAGACATTGGTAGTAAGATTCCACTGTATAATATCAAAACGGTTTCAAACACATTTTCCTGTATGGAGACATTGTGCTGGTCCATATCTGCCTGACTTGAGGCACATGCATATGCTGTAGGTAATGTGTTCTAGTCATTTATTAGTGGTGATACGTACTTTTTGCCAATATCATGCTACCACAGTACTGCACTTACATTCTTTCTTGTCTGTTCAATGGCCGCAAGTAAGGCATTTTCTCGTTCATTCTTCAAGAATCCCTGGTAAAATAACACAAATAATGTTAACGTATGCCTTACATGTTGAAATGTAGACCATCACACTAACCCAAAGAAATTTTAGATAATATGTCACTGCATATTATAATATACCCTATTTTGCCATGTTTCCTAAAACAAAATCTGCACTTTCTGTCAGATCTAATTAATAACACCTACATCTCCAATTCTCCATTAACCCAAACCTTGATGTACAACACAAGAATTGACCACACGAACAGAAATGTGTAAAGAAAGAATGTTGGAGTGGCAATTTCGAACAAACATGAGTGTGTTTTCTGTGAAAGGTAGCTACTGGTTCAGATGACAAATTCATTCCATGTTTTAAAATGTTATATTTGCGTATCTGTAGCAATAAATTGGTACATGCAGTGGCTACTTGGAGCAAGCACCTGTATATCTGTGTCTCTGATTGGCTCAAGAGGCTCAAATGTTTTTGCTGTGCTCAGTTCTTCGAGTTTGTGGGCAACCCTTCGGATGTCATAACCTCTGGACCCGAGCAGCAGAGATCTGTAATGAGAAGGCATGGCTTTGTATTCCTGCTCAAAATCGTGGTATCTGTTTCAAAGAAATGGTGCAAAAGTATTTATTTATTTAGGTGTATGTTACAATGTGGAAAACAGTGAAACATTGTATATTTAAGGACATTCAGTGAAATATTATTTATATTATTTATCAGTGTCAGTTACAAAATATACATTACTACACCGAGTCTGAACGCCGGTGATTTTTCAAGTCTTAGCAGTCTTTTTTACTGTTGTCACTTACCATAACTGTTCAGGTTTGGGCTTAATGAATTTGTCTGCCTCTTTCTAATGATCAAATACTACATACAACTAAATGACATCAAGTGAGCAATGACAACCAATTTCGGACAGATATACCCGCCAACTAGTACTAGGTGACCATTTTTGGAGAAATGCTCACGCCTTAACATCTGTTGTTTCCTGAGCCACAAGAGGCACCCTGGACGCCATCCTCTGGGCAGCTTCCTTCAACTGTTGTAGGTTGCGTTCGACCCGAGGCAGCTCCATGCCAGTGTCCATGTCCGCGGTGAGCTGCTGCGCCTGCTGCAGCAGGTCCCCGAATCCACTGTCGACATCCATCATTCACGCTGCGCCACTCCCGCTGTCAACATGCACAGAATGCCATAAAACTACACAAATGTAATCGGTTATTTGTCCTAGTTGTGTTGGTACAATGAGGAAACATACACATTCCAGGAAGGTGACTTGATGTACTCCTAGGCATAAGACGTTACTCTGCAGACCTGTTTAATTATGTATGCATACTGCTATACATAATACAAATATACAATGGGGTTAAATATGTGTGGATAGGTTTAGTAATGTATCGTGCAGCCTAACTGGCTGAGTCCTGGCAAATCAAAGATACCCATTTTGTGAATCCCTTCATTATCTGCACAGGTGCTCTCTTACTTCACATGGCGCAGACACCAGGGCATATAATGCTGCGTACATTCCAAAGTGTGTTTATGGATGTATGCCCATAGCTTTATGCAGAAACCCATCCACCCGTCATTTGGACGGGTAAAACCTGTTGTGGAAATATGAGTGGACAAGCATTTGACAAATATTTGGTCCTGCCTACACACAAACTACAATTATTCCACTTGAGCAGAACTTCTTTCACAGCAGTGAGGTACATGTATATTTTGCATGACTTTTGTTTGACAACCCTCAGCTCTCACTGCCTTTCAGCTGTTTATGATAGTGGGATCTGCTGTCCAGAGTGTTCTGATGTGCGTTAATTAACAATGTCCTTTGTTAACTCTTTACACAGCATTTACAAATCTGACTATAATTATAATACAACTATCCAATCACTGTATTTTTCTCTCTCTCTCTGGAAGAATTTGTTTTAGGTAATTTTGTACATGAAATTTCCTGAAAGGTAGCTCCTCGATAGCGACTAGCATGGTCTTAGAGGAGTCTCCTGACTGTATATTGTATTGTTAGTTATTATACATTATTACCATGTTTGCTGTGATTTTTATATTTGTATTGGCTCTGAGTTAGTGGACATGGATATAGTGTATGCATTATTTGAAATACTGGTCGAATAAAACAATTCTTCTTCTTCGTATTATGTCCTAGTTGAGCATACTGTCTTTGTGCAAGAATAGATGACACAGAGTCTGGGATAACACTGGGATCATCGAAATGAAGCATCAACTAAAGTCACATACACCATTTTGATAACTTGAAAACTGGGGCAGTTTGAAAAAATGCGTGAAGCTCAGAAAAGTTGAATAGCAACGGTGGCCATAAATACCCACAGTGCATTGACAATATGTTAAACCTTCAAGTTTAATGTGTTTCAAAAATATCGCCCAGATAGCGCCTCTGGAATAGATCAAACCAGTACACTAATATTTTCAGGCGGGTTTAGGCAACTTGAGGAGTAAACACCAGGGCGGGTTTGGCTGACTTGTGGTCCAAAGTTTCCAAGATAGTACCTCTCCCTTGAACCCGATATAAATTTCTATCAAAACTGGAACTGAAGGCATCCTATTCCTATAGGCTATACTAAACTACAGCCTACTGTCAGAAACGTCAACGTCAACCCTGAAACGTATGCTTTACCCAAAACAATGTCTACTCACCAGATCCTAGTAATTTAGGCCAGTTCAGTAAATATTTCCCAAAAAATAATAAGCACAAATAATAACGGTTACATTTGCTAATCTCTTGCTAACGCATGGGAAATCCAACGCACGTTACCCAACGTCGATCAACAACTGATCAATTATCGCCCACCCTTAAAGCTCCCCGATGCAAAACTATTGTTAATTGCTGTGTTTTTAAATGAAGTGCAGCACAAGCAACTCACAATATTTATAATGTGAACACGTTACTTGAATATGTTACTGGTGGCGACAATCGTTAATTTGAAATACAAATAAATACTTTCGCTATAAACCGCCAAAACGGATATAACTACTGCGCATGTCAGCGTGGTTATAACTAAAACGTAAATTGTTCCAATTACACAAATTATGTCGAATTTAATAACAACAGCTTAAATTAATACATATGTTTAATGTATAGTGATATACACTATATTTTGTTGTATCACGTGTAATGTAACTATACAATGATTTGCAATAATTTCATTATACTTTTGCAAGTGGTCCGTTTCCGTAACCCAAATCCAAAGAAAATGGCGCAAAATATTAAATATTATTCGGAGAAGATGGGCAAGGCTATTTTAGAGTATGTAGTATAGAGTAAAACATAACATTACCTGTTCTGTTGTTGTAAATGTTATGTCTTAAACATCTACACACTACATGGCAAGAGTGGAGTATTTATGCACTTCCTTTCGGAATTCAATGGCAATAAGCAATTGATCTAGTACCTAGTTAGAGCCATCCTCGCGCGCCTGGATGTCGCTGTGGCTGGGTAAGTTAGTACCACCCTACAGTACCCTTGGCGGATACCCCCCTTGGCACATCCCTTTGTAAAACTCCTCTTTCTAAATCGCTCACGATGAGCGTGGTCGGCCTCGGGTCATGTGATATAATTTTGGATGATTTCAGGCAAACAGTCAGCCACACACTGCGTCACTGCTCGTGATACGTGCAATCTTTAGGATGCGAATAGGAAATTATACTTTGGAATTTCCACCAGTCGTGTGTCTGTCTTCAAATTGGGGGGGGGGTATTTGTGCTGTTCCCATGGCTGATGCAGTAGCGACTGGCGAAGTCAATTGCTTTATAATTATATAGTTTGACTCCGCTCACTTCCACGCTTTGTGGATATGATTAGCCCGGGGTACTGTAGTGGGATACCCCTGTAGTGTAGTCTATAGATAAGTGAATGATCCCCTGGCTTGCGAGAATGGTTTTGGAAATGCTGAGTTAGACGGTTATAAGTGTTACCGCAAAAAAAACAGTGCTTACTAGTACTAGGCACTATATATCGTCCTTGACCTAGCTGTGGCTTGGTAAAGAGATAAACCAGTAATTTTGTCCAGTCTGTCCTCTTAGACTTAGTGCATGTAATCATTAAGTGGTTGAACGTCTCCATGAAAGTTAGGGTGTCTATGCAATTCATGTTAACTTATTTATGTTTACAATATTAAAAACAGCAAAATCAGGAATAAGTAGGAAAATCAGTTAAAGGTACCATGTGAAAGGTAAATTTATGGGCTTTCCAATGGTACCAAACACAAATGTCGAGCTGTATTGGTCGCCAAGTTATTGTTTTATAAAGAGAAGGTGTACCAAGTCATTTTCTGAAAACCGATTCTGAGAAAAACAGCTTTAAAGTTTAATGAAGTATTTTAATACATTTGCAACATGAAGACAGCTCACAGGAATGTGAAATTTCACCTTTGCAGCTCTTATAGTTCCAGAGATATCCCTTTTGAACATTCTGCACCAAATCGGAAATCGACAGTAAAATGTTTTACAGAATCTAGCCATGTGTTCTGTCTGTTTCTGACACAGCACGACACAGTCACTGCTTCTTTTGTCATTTTTTGATGTGCCAATGGCAGCAGCCACTTCACGTGATGGGAAGACTGTTGCAGCAGTGGACTGGTGCGGCTTCGGATGTGTCGGCTTTGCTCTGGACAGTTGATGTCCGCAGACTTCATTGATCTTGTAAAACAAACACTATTGGTGGATGTTGAGGCATGGGGGTGATGGTTCTGTAGGTAGAGCAGCAGGTGGGTAGAGTCCTCGCCTGTGCTGCAAATCGAACCGCTGTTTGTCATCGGATGGCTGATTCCTGGCGAACACGACACTGGGTTCTTCAGACGTAAACCTGATACAAAACAAACATAATGGTCTTAACTTCCCATATACAAAACATTTAATCCTGCAAAAGTTTATGTAATGACTGTCCATTATTTCAAACTGGAGATATGGACAGTTTATCATTAAATCAGATGGCATATACATAGTGAGCCCAGCAGCTAGGTAAATAAGCAGGCTAACAGCATAATTGACGAATACCTTGGATCATTTAGAGTCAGCTCTGAATATTATAAACCTTCCATCCCATTCGTTAACTGCTCTAAATCAGTAAATCAAAATGTTTTCTTTCTTACCTGTTACAAAACATTACTCCCCTCCCCTAATAATAAAAAAATATTCTACCTAATAAATGTGATCATTTATTTCATGAAGATCTACGATAATAACAAGCAGGTATAAATAAGTTAAAAACACAATTCTAAATGAATTATGGTACTAGTATATTACCGTACTAGTACATTACCAGTGACATTGATACTCTCACACTCACAGCAAAGCCACGGGTTTATGTGAGTCATGGCATGTCATTGTTAGAGAGCTCAATGTGACAATGAGTGAGGCTGAGCCTGCCACCACAGCAAAACAGTCAATAGAGCTAGTATAACTTACCCTCAGTCTGGCTGTCATCTCCTTTGCATTCGTTCGGGCTGTCAAACATTTTTGCCAATCCATGAATTGTTGACAGCAGGGTCTAGCATAAAACACTTGCAACCGCAGATGAATCTACGAACGTGTTCAAGTTCTTGGTATAAATCTACGAGTACATTTTCAGCAGCGTTGGCGTTGCAATCCATGAATCGAAGCTGTCAATGTCAGCTGCAACTTGGTATTAGTCTTCCTCGCCACTTTTGCACTCAGCGCCAAAATGACACACCCTGATTCACTGTTGTTGTCTGACACGTACGAATCCAGTAAACTCTCCATCCAATAGTTGTGTCAAAGATTCGTTGTCAAACATTCCGCGCAGATTTTGCCATCGCGGCCATCGCTGAGCGCTAGGCCTAGGTCGATCGATGTTTATGTCACGCTGCTGTGCAACATCCATACTGTTGTTGAGCCTACCACTGCACAGGTTAAAACCTATGTAACTAACAACTAAAACTATGGCACTGACAACTTAATAATAAATTAGAATTTGCAGATTTTATGCAAAAACGATGTCCGGTGCACCCGATGTCGAAGCAAAACAAACATGGTTTCACGTGGGTTTAAAGGTCAGCCGCCAATCAGCGGGGCGCATTATATCACGTGATTTTGCCAATGTGCTCTTGTTTACGTTTTAGCCCCGTTTTCAAGCATTTTAATTGGCTTTATACTGACATGTGACAAATTTCGCGCGTGGGAATACATCCCATAATAGTTCAGCTTCAAAACGATACCAATATGGTGGGGGTAGGCAGGATGTACGGCAGACACGATGCATCTGAATGAAGCACATTTTTCGTTCTTCATGCTCACTGAGCTGTTCCAAATATCTCTTTTTAGCAATGTTATAACTCGTTTTATGATGTTACAACAGCATAATAGTAATCTACGATAACTACATTAACTAAATTCACCTATATCTGAAAATCGACCTTTCCATCCAAAAATACCCATTCGCGCACTTTGAAGCTGATTTGCCAGGTTCGGCAATCCCGACTTATTCCTGATTTTGGTGTGTCGGGTCACATATATAATTTGAAAAGTAATGCATCAAACTGTTTAGTGGTATATAAGATATGTAAAGTGAATATTAAGGTTAATGACCCAGGTTGGACACCTAGCCCCAACAAGACCCAACAGATCACTGGCATGCATGCCACCCAAACATTGTATAGATCAGTGATATTTTTATATTAGATTAATGAAATTATTTTGACAGTGGTTGTGAGAATAGTTTGATAACACTGGTCAATAATCAGCAATCCCTTGTAAAGCTTTAGAAGTGTTTGTTTCTTCCTAAGTAAATGTATTTTATCTGGACATTGCAGATTAGAGTGATGTCTGCTTGGAGTCTCAAACGGCGAAGAACTAAAGAAGACCAGTTCTGGCTGGTCAACCTGCTTGCGGCTGGTGATCTTGAGGAGCAAACAAACCCACGTCCCGTTCACGTCAACAGGGTATCTAGATGATAATTACTTCAGAAATGACTAACATTATCTAATCTGCTGTGTCAGTCAGTTATCTTAGTCATTGTCAGCTTGCAAAAACATGAGGACCAGATGCTGAACAATGTATAAAGACAATAGTGAAGTATTGGCAATATAAACACAACTAGCATGAAAGAAAAGACAAAGAACAAGACAGTGGTGACCTTGTTACGATAGCCTACCTCACCACTGGCGACAGTGATGCAAAGAGAAGAACAAACAGCATGACATCTCAATAAAGTTTATTCTGTGGCTTGTGCTCAGTTGTAAAGGCAGGATTCACACTCATGAAAAAGAAGTAGGTTACTTATATAGCCAATTTCCTATTGTGGTGTGCACCCACTGCACTGTACACATGTACAATAGATATCAGTTTTAATCTATTGTATTACGCAGTCACAGCTCATTGACTTTATTCCCACGTCACACTATGTTGCAGTACGTTGGAGAAGCAAATGATGAAAGCATTACATGTTTCGTGGATGATGGTCAAGTCTACATAAATGCAGTTATCCAGGCTTCAGCTGTTAAAGACTTTCAACGCAGGTACGATGTCACAAACATGTTTCAAGCTGACATTTAGTAACAGCTGCTACAATCTATAATGATAACGTAATCTCTTAAAGTTCATATTTCAAAATGAAGTGTCCTTTCCTTGATTAATGAACATAAGTTATATTTTGGTAAATATAATTAAAAGCAATCATGTATATTTTATGAAAACACTCTCTTGATGACAAATTATCACGAGATTTTGCAGAACATGTAAGTATTGAATAGAGGTAAAATTTCATGTTGGATGCTATTACAAAAGTTAGTATGCGAGTTCACCGTTATCTATGTTGAATGAATAGGGTTATAGTATTCAGAGTTTGATATTCACAGAACATCTCCAGACATGCAGTCACGTTATCATGTTGATACATTGCATAAGACCGAGTACATTAAGCAAAATTTCCAGATGGCAGTTACTTAACACAAACATGTCATACATTGCATTCAGCGTCAGTTATGACTGTTGTGACATCTGATGTGTTCAGTATACTGGTACACTGAGTGTGTGGAGTATGTGACACTGATGTGTGTCAGTGAGTGACTGGTGACACTGATGTGTGTCAGTGAGTGACTGGTGACACTGATGTGTGTCAGTGAGTGACTGGTGACACTGATGTGTGTCAGTGAGTGTGGTGACACTGATGTGTGTCAGTGAGTGACTGGTGACACTGATGTGTGTCAGTGAGTGACTGGTGACACTGATGTGTGTCAGTGAGTGACTGGTGACACTGATGTGTGTCAGTGAGTGACTGGTGACACTGATGTGTGTCAGTGAGTGACTGGTGACACTGATGTGTGTCAGTGAGTGACTGGTGACACTGATGTGTGTCAGTGAGTGACTGGTGACACTGATGTGTGTCAGTGAGTGACTGGTGACACTGATGTGTGTCAGTGAGTGACTGGTGACACTGATGTGTGTCAGTGAGTGACTGGTGACACTGATGTGTGTCAGTGAGTGACTGGTGACACTGATGTGTGTCAGTGAGTGACTGGTGACACTGATGTGTGTCAGTGAGTGACTGGTGACACTGATGTGTGTCAGTGAGTGACTGGTGACACTGATGTGTGTCAGTGAGTGACTGGTGACACTGATGTGTGTCAGTGAGTGACTGGTGACACTGATGTGTGTCAGTGAGTGACTGGTGACACTGATGTGTGTCAGTGAGTGACTGGTGACACTGATGTGTGTCAGTGAGTGGGGTGACCCATGTCAGTGATGGGGTTGTTTTCAGTGAGTGACTGGTGACACTGATGTGTGTCAGTGAGTGACTGGTGACACTGATGTGTGTCAGTGAGTGACTGGTGACACTGATGTGTGTCAGTGAGTGACTGGTGACACTGATGTGTGTCAGTGAGTGACTGGTGACACTGATGTGTGTCAGTGAGTGACTGGTGACACTGATGTGTGTCAGTGAGTGACTGGTGACACTGATGTGTGTCAGTGAGTGACTGGTGACACTGATGTGTGTCAGTGAGTGACTGGTGACACTGATGTGTGTCAGTGAGTGACTGGTGACACTGATGTGTGTCAGTGAGTGACTGGTGACACTGATGTGTGTCAGTGAGTGACTGGTGACACTGATGTGTGTCAGTGAGTGACTGGTGACACTGATGTGTGTCAGTGAGTGACTGGTGACACTGATGTGTGTCAGTGAGTGACTGGTGACACTGATGTGTGTCAGTGAGTGACTGGTGACACTGATGTGTGTCAGTGAGTGACTGGTGACACTGATGTGTGTCAGTGAGTGACTGGTGACACTGATGTGTGTCAGTGAGTGACTGGTGACACTGATGTGTGTCAGTGAGTGACTGGTGACACTGATGTGTGTCAGTGAGTGACTGGTGACACTGATGTGTGTCAGTGAGTGACTGGTGACACTGATGTGTGTCAGTGAGTGACTGGTGACACTGATGTGTGTCAGTGAGTGACTGGTGACACTGATGTGTGTCAGTGAGTGACTGGTGACACTGATGTGTGTCAGTGAGTGACTGGTGACACTGATGTGTGTCAGTGAGTGACTGGTGACACTGATGTGTGTCAGTGAGTGACTGGTGACACTGATGTGTGTCAGTGAGTGACTGGTGACACTGATGTGTGTCAGTGAGTGACTGGTGACACTGATGTGTATAAGTCGTGTGTGTACCCTGTCAGTAATTGTTGTTTTCACTGAATCTGCTGTTTATTTATGAATTAAGTACGTTGAATGCTGTGTCACCAACCACTGATAACCAGGAAGGTGTCTTGTATGTGCTTAGTTTCAATAAAGGCGTAACGCATTTCTGTGAAACACATTACTACATGACATGTATATACTGAAACAGTTAAGTAAAATATATTTTAAATCGTAGGTTACAAATTCTGTTCAAAATATTTTCCGATGCATTTTGTAGGATTTGTGTGAATTCTGGCTGCAAGTTGATGAGTTTGTGACAGGGAATCAGGAGACCGGAGTTAATGAGTTTCGCCAGAATGACCTTCTTACTGACTGGTAATCACAGATAGTTTATTTAGTATTGGCATGAACAAAGCATGTTAAGAACATTCTTAAGACACATCTTTTCACAGATTATTATTTTTACAATCAACAATTGTAATTAATTAGTCAACCATTCATCTATTTATTTGTATTAATTTATTATTTTTATTATTACACATCTTTACTATTTTATTTATTTATCACGTATTTATACTATTTTATTTATTTATTATTACTTTTTTAATACACTGTATAGTTGTGTGCTAATTTATATTTGTATTGTAAGGGAACATGATTGTCTTTATTAGTAGTATTGTATTAACGTTTTATTTATTTATATATTTTTATTATTATTTTAACTCAATTAGGATGAATCATTGTAAAGCATCCCAGAACAATTATTTGTATGGGGCGCTAAATAAGAAATAAATTATTATTATTATTATTCCTGTGTTGTAAGTTGTCTACAAATCACCCATATATCAACCTGTAACAAAAGAGGGCATTCAAGTTTAGACAAGAAACATTTATATTGCATTAGCCTGACAGTGTTTGTCGTCCTCTCTCGAATTGCTCTTGTCAGGGGGAGGTTAGTCTGCTTTTTATTCCTGTTCGTTTTCCTCTCTTTTTGGATGTCTTACGGAATTTAGCTGCATTTTGTCATGTGACGTCTGTTCCGAAATTCACATTTTCAAATGACCTACTCCACCCTACTCCCAGTTCCATTGGAACTGGGTGTAGGAGGAGGGATTATGCCCCAAATGTTTGTGAATTATTAAGGAAAGGGGTAGCAATTTTTGTGTGTGATTGTTTTTGTTGGGGGGGGAGGCTGATTTGTTCCACAATGTTTGTGCAGTTTTCAAATTGAGACAAAATATGTTTCACATGAGTTTTCACATTGCTCACATATTTGCTATCAGTAAATTTGAAAATTATTTCCTTTCTTTAAAAGTCCTGTGAAAACTAATACTTTCTGATACTACCCGGTACTCTATAGTTATAATATTATACTATTAGTTCACTTCTCTTACTTTATTAATTGTGTCCTCTAGCTTTATATTTCTTAAGTGGAATAACTAATTCTGTTTATTTTTACTGCTTAAATATTTAAAGGTAACTGCATTGGCTATTATGCACCCCTGTTTGTTTTTGGTAGAATTTTTAAAGAAAACGTTGCTAGTTCTTCACGAGATGGTTGATAACTGTATACTGAATATACTACATATTAATCCTGACAAGTTAGTTTTTTATTTAATAGTATTTTTTAAGGAACTTTCCTTGTCCTGTATGGTACTCCTACGATCACATATTTTATGTATTAATTTATTGATTTTCTAAATTATATATTTGTTATTATAATAATTGTATTACTTTTTAATTTACTTTAATTATTTATATTTACATACAGTGTAATCATCTTAATATTTTAGAAACTGTCATATATCTGAATTACTTAGCAGTCTTTTATATTTTAATATAATATCAAAAATTACCATGATATAATTTTTTTAAACATCTGGAAATGCTAGCAATTATAAAATAATAATATTAAAACTCACTGAAAAAATTCCAATTTAATTGTGAATAATTATATATTTCGTAACTAACTGCGGTCCCTCAGCAACAAGACAAATGGAATGAGTTGAATTGCTGCGTTGTGTTTCAGTATGACCAGAAGGGAAGTGAAAACTAGTTCCAGACTCCTTTGGGCTAGTGCTCAACAAGCCACGTAAGTGTGTTAACCTACGTGTTAGCTTATACATACATGTGTTATATAACGAAGTATGAGACGCGTCTCATAGAGAACAAAACAGCCCAGATTTATTAGCCCTTTCCTAATGTTAGTTTGACCAGTACATGTATTTCCCATCATATATGTGTTATATAATCGGAAATACTGGTGAATTTTGTTTTAAATGGTGTGACTGCGGTATCTATTGGTTAAAGATGTATTGTCATATGTAGGTGACAAACATATAAATTTAATATTCTGGACAACTATAGGGTGAAATATTATAAATTGTGTTGGTTTCAACTGCATCTGGGCTGGCTGAGTGGACTGGAAGTAGATGACTCCATCTTGACTTAGACCGCTAACGTCCATTCCTGTAGCTGCTGTGTTTCTGGTCATCTCATATGAGTAACCAAATAATATGTAAATTAAGTGATTATGGTGAAGTAATTAGACAATGACTATGATAATGATCACCAAAAAAATGTGTTCATAATTACAAACTCAAAATATAGTCAGGACATCTTAGCCCGTGTTTTCCTTGAAATGTGTCCTGTCACCTAAAGTGCACCCAGCAATAAACCCATAGCTACAGACCAGCAGGCATTTCATATACTCCCACAGACAGAGCATATGATACATTTTCAAATTGATGCCACAGTGGAAATAGTAGTTTTAGTACTCCTTGCCAACATGTCCAGTTAATATAACGTATTTGTGCAGGTATTTCTTTGTCAAATGTAATGCAGATATGTTGGTGTTTCTTGAGCAGTTGTTCTCAACATATATCTGTTTGATGTGGACTAAGCAAATGTGTCATCATTTTACTGTAGACAAGTCAGCCTTGACGACACATTGCACTCAATGACCCTTCCTTTCACCCCACTGGCGAGTGAGAAGAGCTGTATATGGAGACGCGGCACCCTGACCCGACTCCCGCGAGCTGACGGTAACGTCTTCGTCACAACTCATTCTAGGATGTGTTCATCTGAAATACACATAGTTTAGTCAGCTAGAATAAGGATTGTTGAACCAGAGTAAGATTGTGGAAATTGTGTGAAAAACATACATATTAAGAATTTAGGATTCACATAATGCAACATAGAACTAGCTTTGTCGTGGAGGTGGCAGTGACATTTAAGACAGGCATGCATGTTTTGAATTTTATTAAAGTAAAAGTTTTGAAAATGAACTAAACCATTTTCTAATGCATTCTAATGTCTAAAACATTAAATTATTTAATTTTTGTCTTAGTGATATTTCAAAGACACGTGCCTCCACAAAATACACAATTATGAGTAAACGTGATTTGAGTAACGAATATCGTCAATGCCACTACACCAGTTGTAATGCAGTGTCTCACATCAAATGGCCTACAGTTTTTTCGTAGTCAACGATAATCATATTATTTTTATTTTCAGCCAGTAGTTGCAATGATGTGGTTTGCCTTAAACTAAAAAATATGCCTTGTTTGTAATTGCAGGAACCAGCCCAGATCTGAGAGCATATCTAGTTAAATCATTTCGGACAGAGACCATTGATTTCCTGATGAGTGACGAAGATAAGCAACAAATGTCATTGATTGAAGGTGAGCTGGGATGTTGTTGATGCTGTATACACAATAAGACAAAGACATATATACATTATAGAAGCTCGATGTACACATCCCTTTTGTACACATAATGTATTGTATTTTTTATTATTATTTTAATCACTTATTCGATTTTATCACCTATTTATTTATTTTTATTACCCATTTATGTATTACTTTACTTGTACCCCATAATTGCTTTAGTAGTTTTTTAAGTACTGTACTTGTTTTAAATTGTATTATATTTTATGTATACTTATGGATTATTTGTCAGAAATAAACATATTATCTTGCATAAATTTTCTCAAGAAATCATTTTTTTCATTCTTGTCACATATTGATTTAATGAACAATGAAGTGTACCATAGTTTTACTCTGCTTATTCCTGGCCCTGGCATACACTCATAGAGTTTGACAGTTGATTGAGTATGGGATTCCCCTATCTTCAAGAATCTACTAAGAGGAATTACGAATTCACGGCGAAAACCGGAAACTGTCATTTTCCAAAGTAGCCACCATGTATTATAAGAAATGCATATAACTTTTGATAGGAACATGTTAGATAGGTGATCTTGGTGTCCGTTATGGGATATTCAGGTGTGCCCGACAGAGTAGTGTCAAAAAACATTTTAGACGTTGTTTAATGACAAAAATCCACGATGTCCACCACCCAGTCTGTTAAATGTACAGAAATGTAGTAGAAGGATGGTTCTGGTGTCTGTTAATGGGGTTTTCAGGTATGCCTGGTAGACTGGTGGTGTGAAAAATGTCTTAGACTATTTACTTACTGAAATCTAAGATTGCCACCACCCAAAAATGTCTGCCCAGTGCCGTCTTGCATAGACCTCATATCACAGAAATAAGTTTTTTTTCACTATTATTTCATATTGATTTCATAAAAAATGTACATACACTGGTGTTTACTATGGTGACACATTTGTGCAATGTTTGTCTTCAGTTTTGTTGAAATCAGACAAACAATTACATTATTATTAACCGGATCTGGTGAGATTTGTAGGGACAGAATAAGCAGTCGGATAACATTTGTGGCTGTTTCGTTTGTCGAGTTCTGGAACTTGGCCAGATGTGGTTGCAGCATGCAGTTGTCATTTAATCCACACTGTCCCTTCTGGGGTAACCTTGGAGTGTGGTGTTTGTTGCAGAATGGCAGGTGGACTATCGGCCACCAGTCACTCCTCGTGACAGTCTCACTTCAAGCTGTGGACGCGGGGACATGGATGAAGAACACGGGGGGAGTACTGCAGGCCAGAGCCTTGGTGGAGAACAGGCTGTCTCAGACACTCACACCAGTAGACCACCGACAGTGACCAGTCAGCACCATCAAGACACAAGCAAAACCATTGATGAGTTTAGCGTTGTCATGACAACCTCAGCCAGTGATGTCAAAGGTGACAGGTGTGTGGCGTTCCACAGCGTTGGTGTCCAGGTGCATGCCTCACAGGACTTGAGAGAGCCACTAGTGAGAGCGAACCACCAAACGAATCTGGTTGATACTGGGATTCAGGTTGGAGGGACCTCGGGAGACAGGCCCATACGTACGACTGATGACTCGGGAGACAGGCCTACAAGTAGAACTGATGAGTCGGGAGACAGGCCCATAAGTAGAACTGACGACTCGGGAGACAGGCCTACAAGTAGAACTGATGAGTCGGGAGACAGGCCCATAAGTAGAACTGACGACTCGGGAGACAGGCCTACAAGTAGAACTGATGAGTCGGGAGACAGGCCCATAAGTACGACTGGTGACTCTGGAGACAGGCCTACAAGTAGGACTGATGACTCTGGAGACAGGCCTTCAAGTAGGACTGATGACTCGGGAGACAGGCCCTCAAGTAGGACTGATGACTCGGAAGACAGGCCCTCAAGTAGGACTGATGACTCTGGAGACAGGCCCTCAAGTAGGACTGATGACTCTGGAGACAGGCCTTCAAGTAGGACTGTTGACTCGGAAGACAAGCCCTCAAGTAGGACTGATGACTCTGGAGACAGGCCTTCAAGTAGGACTGATGACTCGGAAGACAGGCCCTCAAGTAGGACTGATGACTCTGGAGACAGGCCTTCAAGTAGGACTGATGACTCTGGAGACAGGCCCTCAAGTAGGACTGATGACTCGGGAGACAGGCCCTCAAGTAGGACTGGTGACTTGGGAGACAGGCCTTCAAGTAGGACTGATGACTTGGGAGACAGGCCTTCAAGTAGGACTGATGACACGGGAGACAGGCCCTCAAGTAGGACTGATGACTTGGGAGGCAGGCCCTCAAGTAGGACTGGTGACTCGGGAGACAGGCCCTCAAGTAGGACTGATGACACGGGAGACAGGCCCTCAAGTAGGACTGATGACTTGGGAGACAGGCCCTCAAGTAGGACTGGTGACTCGGGAGACAGGCCCTCAAGTAGGACTGATGACTCGGGAGACAGGCCCTCAAGTAGGACTGATGACACGGGAGACAGGCCCTCAAGTAGGACTGATGACACGGGAGACAGGCCCTCAAGTAGGACTGATGACTTGGCAGACAGGCCCTCAAGTAGGACTGATGACACGGGAGACAGGCCCTCAAGTAGGACTGATGACACGGGAGACAGGCCCTCAAGTAGGACTGATGACACGGGAGACAGACCCTCAAGAAGGAATGGTGACTCGGGAGACAGGCCCTCAAGTAGGACTGGTGACTTGGGAGACAGGCCCTCAAGTAGGACTGATGACACGGGAGACAGGCCCTCAAGTAGGACTGATGACACAGGAGACAGGCCCTCAAGTAGGACTGATGACACGGGAGACAGGCCCTCAAGTAGGACTGATGACTCGGGAGACAGGCCCTCAAGTAGGACTGGTGACTCGGGAGAGCAGGACACCGACAGGGATCAAGAGGATGCGCAGGTGGGTTGATGGATGGCACCAGCAGCATTGTTTACATACGCCGACACCAGAAGTATTTTTAAGGCTGAAGGTCCAACGGACTTATGACATTACTCTGCCTGTTAGCTGCCATATCTCCTAAACCATTCAGGATTTTTTTTACTTTGCATAGGCATATCTTAGTGTACTGCCAATATGCGCAAGATATCTAAATTTGTTTGAATGACTGTAGAGGCCCAAAAAGATGGTCCATGATCCACAAACTAGTAACTTAGTTTTTTCTTCAAAAACATACAGTAATTTATTTTTATTTTGCATAGATATATTTTAGCATAGTGAAGTATTTGGTTGAATCTATAAGGGTACTTCAAAGCTTCCACAAAACCTAAATGTTTCTATATTGCTGCTTTCTATCTGAACTATGTAGCACTGCAAGCAGAGAAGTAGATTGATTTGTGTAATCACCCATCCTTATTCCTCCTTGGCACCTGTGCTCCCAGAACCCTATTGTTGGAGGACACTGTGACTAAACTCTAATTGGTAGCTGGCAGACGCTTGTGTAATGTACCATTAAACCCATGTTAAACTAGAAATTTGGCTGCAGATTTTAAGTTATATTTTTAAAACTATTGATTTTCTATTATTGCAAATTGGGTTTCTTTTGATGTTCATTAATTTTAATTATCTTTAAAATTATGTGACTGCTGTGTCTATTGATTAAAGATACAAAATGTGCATTCTGGACAACTATTGAGTGAATAATCATACATTATTAGCTGTGTCTGATCACTAGGCTGGCTGAGTGGAATAGAAGTACAATGTATCTGTATTTGTAACTGGAAAAATGTCCTAGGGACACATCACGCCAGTAGATAACTCCATTTTGACTGAGACCACTAGTTAACAGTAGTGAACACCCAGTTCTGTTGCTACTTTTGACACAATTTCATTGTGTTTCTGGTCATCTTGTATGATTAACCAATAAACATTTTTCGATTACGCTGAAGAGACCATTAGCATTTCGTCGATAATTACAAACCCACAACATATTAGTAAAGGGCTGTTGAACAGTTCCAGCCTGCTTGGTGTGTTGTGAGTTGTTCCAATGTGGTGGGTCACTGGGCTGTATGTCTTTCAGACATTTGTACATTTATCCGTGAGTTTAGTTTCTTTACATTATTCACAGTGTGTAATATGTGTGTGCAACTGCTGCAGATCATACGGTCACAAGACGGGTCAGCTGACAACAGTTTCCATCTGTCTGCAACACACTCAGAAGCAATTGTCCATCCGTGTTTCGTGTCCCTCTGTCCACTGGTGGACGCCAGTCTGGACACCATGCTGGGCTGCACTGACCACTCCAGGCGGTCTGACCACTCTGAGAGATCTAGTCACTCCCGCCGATCATATGACCTGGTCAATCCAGCATCTGCCACGAGGTCAGACTCGGCCAACACAAAGGTCTCTGGTGTGAAGGGATGGACCTGTGAACACACAGCTGACCGACTGATGACCTCCACACAAGTAGACTACTGCCCTCTGGAGACACTACCCTGTCTTGATGTCTCAGCAGTAGACCAGACAGTGACAGACAGTGTCTCTGTCACCACTCCAGGCAGCATGCGTCCGGCCAGAACTCGCAGCTCACACCGTGCAGCTTGTGACACCGTCAAGACCAGGTCTAATATTACCCAGAATGCACACACTGGGACAGTCACCGTCAACTCCAACGTACACGGTGCGATAAGGTTGAATGGTTTTGGTAAAAAACACTGTCGACACAGCAGCGATGAGACGGTTGACGTGATGACACACAGACATGACACAAGCAGTGACGCGATGCTGTTAGGTGACCAACAGGAGGAACAAAGACTGGTTGAGTTGACAAAGACGGGCACCAAAATGTCGGAGGCATCTTCGGCAGTGCCCAGTCGTTCACGCGGTCACGGTCCTGTGCTCGTCTCCCGTGGACGGTCAAAACACAAGAAGACACTGCACAGAGAACCAGGCATCTGTATGCCTCTTTCTGGTTCCGAGACTTTCACTCAGCAGCCGCGGCGGAGTCGGCAGGCATCTGACCCTCGGTGGGACGTTGATGCCTTGTGTGCACCAAAACGACAGCGGAAGCTGCGTCGTGTTAGGAAACTGTACACTGAGGACATTCTCCTGTCTGCAGAAGACACCCAGGTGACAGTCGTTGAGACAAACGACACTTCACTGTCAAGGAAGGTGTTGAAAGAGAAGACAATGACAGCTGACAATGACAGCCAACCTGATAGTTGTATCATCATCAGCAGTTCACCAGAGCACTGCACTCCCGTCTCGCCAGTGGACGATGTTCTCAGAAGCAGTGACCACATCATCAGCTCCACTGACCACAGTGATTCAGTCGCCTCCACTCAGCAAGATGCATCTGCTGTCCAACGACTTGAGGTGAGGTTGTTGTCTGTGGAGGGGGCAGATGTAGGGGGATACTGCACTTGGGGGGCTAGTTCACTTGTTGGAGTGACACAGCATGTGTGTGGGGGGCCACTGCATGTGTTATTGGGTCACTTCATGTGTGGGGGTGTCTGCATGTGTGGGTGGGTCTCTACGTGTGAGGGGTCTTTGCATGTGGGGTTGCTGTGTGTGTGGGGGTCAATACATGTGGGGTTGCTGTGTGTGGGGGTCAATACATGTGGGGTTGCTGTGTGTGGGGGTCAATACATGTATGTGGGGTTGCTGTGTGTGGGGGTCAATACATGTATGTGGGGTTGCTGTGTGTGGGTGTCAATACATATGGGTTGCTGTGTGTGGGGGTCAATACATGTGGGGTTGCTGTGTGTGGGGGTCAATGCAATGAATGCATGTGGGGTTACTGTGTGTGGGGTCAATGCAATGAATGCATGCAGGGTTGCTGTGTGTGGGGTCAATGCAATGAATGCATGTGGGGTTGCTGTGTGTGGGGGTCAATGCAATGAATGCATGTGGGGTTAGCTGTGTGTGGGGGTCAATGCAATGAATGCATGTGGGGTTACTGTGTGTGGGGGTCAATGCAATGAATGCATGCGGGGTTACTGTGTGTGTGGGTCAATGCAATGAATGCATGTGGGGTTGCTGTGTGTGTGGGTCAATGCAATGAATGCATGTGGGGTTGCTGTGTGTGTGGGTCAATGCAATGAATGCATGTGGGGTTGCTGTGTGTGTGGGTCAATGCAATGAATGCATGTGGGGTTGCTGTGTGTGTGGGTCAATGCAATGAATGCATGTGGGATTGCTGTGTGTGTGTGTGTGTGTCAATGCAATGAATGCATGTGGGGTTGCTGTGTGTGTGGGTCAATGCAATGAATGCATGTGGGGTTGCTGTGTGTGTGGGTCAATGCAATGAATGCATGTGGGATTGCTGTGTGTGGGGGTCAATGCAATGAATGCACGTGGGATTGCTGTGTGGGGGTCAATGCAATGAATGCATGTGGGGTTGCTGTGTGTGTGGGTCAATGCAATGAATGCACGTGGGATTGCTGTATGTGTGTGTGTGTGTGTGTCAATGCAATGAATGCATGTGGGGTTGCTGTGTGTGTGGGTCAATGCAATGAATGCACGTGGGGTTGCTGTGTGTGGGGGTCAATGCAATGAATGCATGTGGGATTGCTGTGTGTGTGTGGGTCAATGCAATGAATGCATGTGGGGTTGCTGTGTGTGTGGGTCAATGCAATGAATGCATGTGGGGTTGCTGTGTGTGTGTCAATGCAATGAATGCACGTGGGGTTACTGTGTGGGGGGGTCAATGCAATGAATGCATGCAGGGTTACTGTGTGTGTGGGTCAATGCAATGAATGCATGCAGGGTTGCTGTGTGTGGGGTCAATGCAATGAATGCATGCAGGGTTGCTGTGTGTGGGTCAATGCAATGAATGCATGTGGGGTTGCTGTGTGTGGGGGTCAATGCAATGAATGCATGTGGGGTTGCTGTGTGTGGGGTCAATGCAATGAATGCATGTGGGATTGCTGTGTGTGTTTGGGTCAATGCAATGAATGCATGTGGGGTTGCTGTGTGTGTGGGTCAATTCAATGAATGCATGTGGGATTGCTGTGTGTGTTTGGGTCAATGCAATGAATGCATGTGGGGTTGCTGTGTGTGGGGTCAATGCAATGAATGCATGTGGGGTTGCTGTGTGTGTGGGTCAATGCAATGAATGCATGTGGGGTTGCTGTGTGTGGGGGTCAATGCAATGAATGCATGTGGGGTTGCTGTGTGGGGGGGTCAATGCAATGAATGCATGTGGATTGCTTGTGTGTGTGTGTCAATACATGTGGGATTGCTGTGTGTGTGGGTCAATGCAATGAATGCATGTGGGGTTGCTGTGTGTGGGGGTCAATGCAATGAATGCATGTGGGGTTGCTGTGTGTGGGGGTCAATGCAATGAATGCATGTGGGGTTGCTGTGTGTGTGGGTCAATGCAATGAATGCATGTGGGGTTGCTGTGTGTGGGGTCAATGCAATGAATGCATGTGGGGTTGCTGTGTGTGGGGGTCAATGCAATTAATGCATGTGGGTTGCTGTGTGGGGGTCAATGCAATGAATGCATGTGGGGTTGCTGTGTGTGTGGGTCAATGCAATGAATGCATGTGGGGTTGCTGTGTGTGTGGGTCAATGCAATGAATGCATGGGGTTGTTGTGTGGGGGTCAATGCAATGAATGCATGTGGGATTGCTGTGTGTGTGGGTCAATGCAATGAATGCATGTGGGGTTGCTGTGTGTGGGGGTCAATGCAATTAATGCATGTGGGGTTGCTGTGTGGGGGGGTCAATGCAATGAATGCATGTGGGATTGCTGTGTGTGTGTGTCAATACATGTGGGATTGCTGTGTGTGTGGGTCAATGCAATGAATGCATGTGGGGTTGCTGTGTGTGGGGGTCAATGCAATGAATGCATGTGGGGTTGCTGTGTGTGTGGGTCAATGCAATGAATGCATGTGGGGTTGCTGTGTGTGGGGGTCAATGCAATGAATGCATGTGGGGTTGCTGTGTGGGGGGTCAATGCAATGAATGCATGTGGGGTTGCTGTGTGTGTGGGTCAATGCAATGAATGCATGTGGGATTGCTGTGTGTGTGGGTCAATGCAATGAATGCATGTGGGGTTGCTGTGTGTGGGGGTCAATGCAATGAATGCATGTGGGGTTGCTGTGTGGGGGTCAATGCAATGAATGCATGTGGGGTTGCTGTGTGTGTGGGTCAATGCAATGAATGCATGTGGGGTTGCTGTGTGTGGGGGTCAATGCAATGAATGCATGTGGGGTTGCTGTGTGTGGGGGTCAATGCAATGAATGCATGTGGGGTTGCTGTGTGGGGGTCAATGCAATGAATGCATGTGGGGTTGCTGTGTGGGGGTCAATGCAATGAATGCATGTAGGGTTGCTGTGTGTGTGGTCAATGCAATGAATGCATGTGGGTTTGCTGTGTGTGGGGGTCAATGCAATTAATGCATGTGGGGTTGCTGTGTGGGGGGTCAATGCAATGAATGCATGTGGGATTGCTGTGTGTGTGTGTCAATACATGTGGGATTGCTGTGTGTGTGGGTCAATGCAATGAATGCATGTGGGGTTGCTGTGTGTGGGGGTCAATGCAATGAATGCATGTGGGGTTGCTGTGTGTGTGGGTCAATGCAATGAATGCATGTGGGGTTGCTGTGTGTGGGTGTCAATACATGTGGGGTTGCTGTGTGTGGGGGTCAATACATGTGGGGTTGCTGTGGGGGGGGGTCAATACACGTGGGGTTGCTGTGTGGGGGGTCCCACCAGTGGGTGAGTCACTGTATTTGTAAGAACACTTGTGGAGAGAGAACTAGACTGTTGTTGAGTTACAAGTAATAATTTCTTATACCGTAAGTAGACTAAGATGCTTTCTAACTGAATATAATTAATGTCATTCGTGTCATACTTGTTTAATGACAGTGTTGTAATCCATTTCAGTGGCACCCGTCTTCCAGCGTAATTGTGTGAGTGTCAAGTTTGCACTGTTCTGTCAGCATGGCTCTCAGCTCACTGACTTCACACAGAGAGATTTACAGTTAGTCTGATATGTCGACCATACATACTACAGAGTACGTTACATCTGAAAGTAGGTGTGCCTTGTAAATGTAAACAGTTACAACGTGGGGAGCTACATTATTTTGGAATCATGTAACTGTTATTACTATTAGTAGTTACTTTCTTTACAGCTGCTGTTCTCGCCAGAAATGACGCCAGTTCAGCGGAACATCCTCCAGCTTGACTTCACCGCGAAGGACCCTAGTTTGTCTGGGTTTGCGACAGCGTACTTCAAACAGCAGAAGTTTTGCTACACAGGATGAAGATTATTTAAATATATTATAAATACATGTTACTGCCATCATATTTTGTGTACAGCCTGGGTTCTCAACGATTACTTAGGGTCTATATCGTTACTTTAGCTTAGCAGAAACTTTGCATTCAGTTGTGTTCTGTTTTATCCCAACATAGACTGCATGCAGTTTTCATAATATAATTATTGCCATATTTTCTTATTATTTAATGTTTCTTTGCCTTAAACAATAAAATAGTTACATTTATTCTTGTTAATTATTATGCATGGCTAAGCATTTGTACATATGTAATTATGTATAGTGGCTACATTTTTGCTCTACTAATTTCTATTTTCTACTGAATATGATAATAGTGTGACATAATGGTCACATCTACATTATTCTGATTGTGCATTTTCTGCTTGTCCTGTTCTGTTGCCGTGAGTAATAACAGATTTTATTTCATCCTAAATCACTGGTGTGTATTCATTTTAATGTGTTCTTCCTAGTTTTGCTAGAATACAAAAGTTTTTATTTTGTGTTAGTTAATGAATTATACACATATTTTTTAACTTGTTTTTTGTCTTATTCGTATGTGCTATCTTATCTAATGTGTTTTTGGGCCAAAGGACACTCTCCATCCGCCATGTAGCATTAGCTCATGTATATATATATCACAAAAGCTGTTGAGGTTTTTTTGTAATTCTGCATATATATATATATATATATATCATATATATATATATATATATATATATATATATATACATTGAAATTTGAGTGACATATTTTAAAGCTTCCTAAACATTTCCTCTAATTTTGCACAAATGTACCTTAGGGTATTTTCTTTGTACATTTGGTCTATTATAAGGGCATCTCAAGGCCTCCCGTAAAGCAAAATGTTCAAATGTTGCCTGTTTCTGTCTGGGCTTGAAGCTGCTCTCAGAATACTAGTGGCCCCACTCTGTTATCTGCATATTCGTCGACTAGAGGCCATCCCTTACCATCCCACCAGTGAAGCTGGACATTACCTGCCTTCTTAGTCCTTTGGGCTAAAGGTCCAATGGGCTTATGGCACCATTCTCTATCTGCCGTGAACTCTTAGATCTCAGAAATTGTTGAAGATTTGTTTTTCAAACTTTGCATAAACATTCCTTATGGTGCTGTCACTATGTATAAGAAATGCAAATTTGATTGACACATTTTAAAGCCTCCTAATATCCTGGTATATATTTTGAATTTTTTTTAAATAAAGTTCTGTAGCTTTTCCTCTAATTTTGCATCTATACCTATCTGAGGGTATCTTTATTGTACCCATGAAAATTGTAGTTCACTAGTCTTGTAAGGGCATCTCAATGTCTCCCGAAAAAGCAAACTGTTAAAATAAATTTTGCCTCTTTCTGCCTATGGTTTTAGCAGATCTCGGAGCACAAATTCCTGTGGTAATCTGTATAAAAAAATTATTGGAGCAACTGCGCGACTAATTACTCTCCCCTAGCAGTGGTAAGGGCTGCATCAATAACCCAGTATATCCCTGTTAAACTGGACTGTTGCTGCATGCACATTTCAGTGTATATATCTAATTAAAAGCATATTTTACAATCCACATACCTCATTTGTTTATATCTCCGCGTGTTTGCCATCAGCAACACATGCGCCTATTGTTTGCGATATTGTTTACTGTCAATGATAAGAGTTTGTATGGTAGAAATAGATTAATATCTTGGGAAATTCCAATGTCGTTATTTGTTGCAAGCTCGGACTTGATTAACGTATAAAACCACAAAATGAGAGATGTGGTACCTAGAATACTAATAAGCAAATATTGTTCATGGTGTACATTAACTTTTCTAAAATGCCTTAAAAATGGCAATTTGACTCTGAATGCAACTTTAAAGAGTCTGACAATCCATTTTTGTCAGTTATTTTTACATTGAGGTACATTTTACAAGTCTACTGCACACCAATTGGACTACATTATTGTATGCTTAAAGCTGAACGCTCGTTTTACACAAGCACACGTGTGTACAAATTGGACTGCACAATTGTATGCTTAAAGCTACTAAACGGTCATTTTACACAAGCACGTGTGCGTGCACACACACACACACCCTTTTTTTATAATGACTGTATATTAACTATCTTTGTTATTGGATCTATATTTTGCTAATTAATTTATCATTTATTTTATAAATATATTTTTACTACTTATTTAATGAATGTATTACGTGTATGACCTTTTGTAAGATTATAGATATAATTATAATATATATATATATATATATAAATACTTTTTTACTGAAATAAAACCATTCAGAAAGTTAGCATCGGTTACCCAGGCGCCGTATGATGATTGATGGCTGCCAGTTTGCGCGAAGCTACGCAGCCGAGCGATAATGTAATAAAAAACTGATGTCATCCCATTACCATGCAACAAATGAAAGTCGGGGCCGTCAGGCTTCCTAATCCACATGCCACCCGTGAAGCTTTTGGAGGGAACCTTACGTATACATTTTATTTAGCTCCACCTAAATGTTATTGATACGAAGGTAGCTCCATCTGGTGCCGTTGTTTGCAATCATGGCCACGTGAATAACCAGACGCCAATATGCATTAGCATTAGACTTCCTATTAGCATTACAGTTCTTAAAATGTTCACACAAAGTTATCGCAGAAAAACAAAATTGACATTGTTCACCATTTTAGTTATTCCTTCTCTTTACTACTTAATACAACTGTTTTAACTGTATAGCCACACCGCGCATGCGTATTGTATTTAAAGGCTACTCCGTGCTCCGTAAGCAGATCGATCGAAACCTAGCCATAGGATCTGTGCATTGTTCAGTTCCTTGGCTAGTGCTTTGGTTCGAATCGCATTCGGTAGTTCATTGAGGTTTAGCAAAAGGTGGGTACAAATCAGTGACGCAATCCACATTGTCGTTGTCATGACATGCCCGCCGAGTAGCGTCACTGTTGTTCCGTTTGCGTTTACACCCGGGAGCCGTCAAACTGTGAAACCATCCATTTCCTTGGCTTGTGCCACACATATTATGTAGTACTGTATTGTCCCCCGAAAGCGGGGGATATTACAATGCGGGGAAATATGGGTGATTCGCAAAACGTACGTAGCACTTACATGACCGCCAGACAAACTAATAGGCCTATATGTGCTCGTGAATATTGATTAATGTTATTGTTAATTTAAACTGACAATAATTAGCATTACCACTAAATAAGTATTATTGCCATTTATTTAAAAAAATCTGTTCAAACATGGGTCACTGCAAATTTGACGATTATTATTATCATTATGCTTTTTTATGGGCTCCTTGTTTAATTTGCACCCCATGCACACCCATATTTTTGGTGTAATAATTGATGTAAAAATACAATATCTTGTTCACATAAGTCATAGCATAATGATTACTTGTAGAACAAAACAACACATATTTTTAATTAATCAACTTTGTATGGAAAGTAACCATATTTTATTATATATCAAAATTACGTGCTGCCAGCCATAAAGTCATACACAACATTAATTCTTGCAATCTTGTATTTCAACTAGTCTCTTAAGGTATTGTTCTATGAGCGAAACTTCAAGATCTGGATAGGCCTGATCAGCCATCTGGGCATTTCCATGACAATTTGGAAAATGGTCTGAAATTGTATTCATTGAATTTCAATGGCATATTACATGTTTTTGATAGGACATAATTTAAAGTTACAGGAAAGAAATTGTTTTCAATCATTGCACAATACTTTATGTGGAAATGCTACATCAAACCATTAGCACTGAAGTGACAACATTTCACTCATCTGAAATGTAAATAATTAGTAGTCCTTTATATCCCTGTTTTCTGATACTCTCATGGTTTGCTCAGTTGCTGTTATTTTTTAAAGCCTTAGTCTCATGTATTATGACAATCATATATTTCTGAGTCTGTGCTGTATTTTTTAAGAGATGCTTCTATACTGAGGTGGTCATTTTTGCGTAACGCGAGTCACAAAATTAAAGATTTTTAACTTTATACAGCAGCCTTTGGTAGTCTAAGACTGCCCATTATAAATCTCCTCCTTCTTTTTACACTTTATTAAATGACACAAACTATATCCATATCTAGTGAATCTATACTGTGATATTGGACACTGAATATGTGTAACGCGAGTCACGTTTAACGCGAGTCACAAAAAATAAGGTATTGTAACGAGTCACAATGCACTTGTTAGATTTTTCTCCCTTTCTAAGACATAACAATGTGTTGCAAAAACATAATATTATAGATGACAGTATGAATGTTTTCATTGATGATAATTCTACCACCAAAATAAATTTGTTTACTAATATATCCCATAAGCCTCCAAATTTCCTGTTTGTTAATAAATATTATAAAAAAATAACTTGAATCTGATTTCACCTATCACCAGTGACAAAACATTATTTTCAAACATTATATTGAATAATAAGAAACAATAGATCATACTTATTTTCCATAGAAAAAGAAATTAATTAAAAACAAAAGGGTTCAAATTGACTAGTTAGCTGTGCACATTATCCCAACACATGGAAATGGGCTGAATGCATGCCAGATTCATGCATACAAGATTTTCTACTATTCAGATAAATGTGTACATGTTTCATTTCCATTCAGATTTTACATATTAAAATATTTAGTTATGCTTTGCTAGATAGTCCTCAGTCAGTGTAGGAATTATTGAGTAAGATTAATTACATACCTGTATACCAGGTAGGTTAACATATCAGCAGGAATTAATGAAAGATGTTAAATTGGCAGTGATAATGTTTTTTGTAAGAAGTTGAAGATATTTATTGTTGCTCTTAAATAAAATAACATTCAGAATTATGTCTTGTATGTTTATTCATAAACATTTGACATATTCACTGGAACGGACTTTAGATTCTTTCACAACATTCAAAGTCGCTGAAAGACTGTGAAAGAGACATCTGAAGCTCTGTACTCAAAGTAAATATAAAGATTACTGTCAACAGCAGAATGAAATGAGTACAAAGATCCATGATGCAAAGAAGGCAAGGGAACAGAACCTGTCTTTGTCTAAACAAAAGAATATGAAGAAAAAGAGGCAAGAGAGTGTGAGGAATTGAGTAGCCAAATGCCGAGCCCTGAAGAAGGGAAGAGTAAATAACAAAGCCAGTTGGCAAAGGCAACAACAAAAGCAAAGACAATTTTGGATCAGTCACTCCCACCAACTCTGAAAGGGACGAAAGCTGTAATGCAAAAACTGAACAGCACAGTTCAAATTGGGCATCACCAATATTATCTATGACAAAGCCAGATGAACACAAAGGTTCTATTCCTGTGGTCCACATTGAAGCAGTCACGTTGTTTTATGCTAGAGATAACAATATGTTTAGTTGGTTTTTATAATAAAACTTGCATGAAAATGGTCTTGCAAAATAATTGTAATGACACCTTTTATGAAAAACAATCACCTGATGTATTTCTTTTAAAACAATACTATATTTCTGGATTTAAAACACCATGTTCAAGTGTACATTATTTCCTATACAATTATACACTATTTTAGAAGGTTTATGTATGTTTTAAAAAGTAATATTGTGTGTTATCTAAATTACAGACTGAATAATTCATTTTGCTCGAGATAAAATATGCATAATGTCTTATCTGTGATAATGAATTTCATGTAACGCAAGTCACAGTAACGCAAGTCACACTGATTATCAAATATATTTGTATGTTATTAACAACATTTTAAATCACTAATGACATTTTTTGAAACCCTATTTATTTGTGTTTCACACAAGGGTATTCATTGTTTGCTATCATTTATGCTTTAAGGAGAAACTTGTTATTTATCAAGTGACGTTTTTGTGCTTTCCATTTACTGTAACACGAGTCACGCTATGATTAGATACAAATAAAAATCATACTGCGTAATCAAATTTTCATTTGTTTATATCATTTAATACCTTATAACATTAAGTTCCTCTATGCATAAATCGAACTTTTTAAATATATTATTTTAAGAGATATGTCAAAATAGTGTCCATGGAATGGTCAAAATATGTAACGTGAGTCACATGGAAATGCCCATCTCTGGACCCCCCTACATGGAACTCAATGACATCGTGGTCATCTACCACAACTGACGAACATCAGAGTATTGTTAGTAATGTATTATGGATTAATAAGAACTTACATTGTAATGTTTTATGAAAAAACATTTTGTTCTGTTCTAAATATTGAATGTAATAATATAAACTGATAACACGTTCTTGTGAACAATTGGTTGTGGTGTGCTTGAGCAGGAATCTGGCGATATGAAGGATAAGGTGTACATAGAAGACATTGACGGCATCACAGCTGGGCACATCAAGGTCATGCAGACCATGATGGTAGGTGGTCACATAGCATACTGTCATCACAACAGAACCCGTGCTTATTTTGTACCTTTTTACCATCCATACACATCATGTATGCCCACTGAACCTGTCATAACTTGTGCACCCAGAGCCCTGGGTTAAAAAAATAGATTTGACAAACACAGTTAGCAAGCCAGGTAATTTCACACTTAGCAAAAAAACTGCAAAATAGTTAATGGGTAATTCATTGACAATTCAAGAATAATAAAAAATGGTATGTATGTTTACATGTGGTGACATGTATACTGTATACAATAATTATTGCTCTGTGTTTGCTACAGGGTAAGTGTGAGGATCAGTTAGCCACCATCCAGGTCACTCAGAGGTCATTATGTCGCACGGAGAAAGAGCTACAGCAACTACAGTCAGAACTGGACAGGACTATTAATGAAAGGGTAAGGATGCTATACCATGGTGATGGCAACGGTATTGTAAATATTACTGTATTTTAAAGGTTTGTACCATTACCACTTGTGCAACAATAACGATTTTATTTTGTACAGTTCTCAATGTAGAAATGGTACTTTCTTACCATACATCAAATATACAGCTTGTGCTAGTATCTAGTGCATACATGTTAAGTCTCCCGCATTCAGCGGGAGACTCCCGCAATTACAGAAAATCTCCCGATCTCCCGCGCGGGACAAACAATCTCCCGCAATTTCATCGAAACATAAGTGAAAACAATTGCGGGAGCATCCGGCTCTTTCCGGTTTTCAGTACACCCAAAACAAACAAATCGTATGTAATTTACCTTACTGGGTGCGGATAATTGGTTTATTTCTGGCTGGGCATTGTCTCAAGTGTTTTTCAGAGTCGCCTCACAATGAATAGCAATGCCAGTTAACTAATTGCAATCGAATCTGAGACTGAGCTAATGCTCACAGACACCGCGGGGCGCTCGCAGGCGCGGACAACGATTTGAACAATGACCTGAATTGGAATTATTTAAATCACGTCTTACTGTGATAACTGAACATTAAAAACAGTCTAATAAATACCTAAGTACAAGACCTACACCTTGCCTGTCGCTGACATTGGTTATCAGCTTTATAGAAATGCCGCGAGCCGCTTCGATACCATATTATCGCCCACTGTGTACGTTCCAGTCTTGTAGAATAAACTGCAATCCGTTTACATCTATACAAATAATGTCCATCCATACATCTACATTACATGTGCATGTTTGTAAATGTATGTACCTTTGCTAAGCGCTTTATTATTTGAATACATTTGACATGCAAATGAAAAACATCCTTAACAGACGAAAACATGGTTATTTAAATATCTCCAGTCGGGCCTGTGTCACCATGGCTCAGTCCAGCTCATGAAAATGAATTCCATATTCAAGTTTTACATGTAAAGATTATGTTAATTGTGTAACAAAATATCATGTAGATGCTGCTGCTTTTCATGCAATGGATTCTTTGCAACCTATGATACATATCAGAAGCTGAACAAATATGCCAATGTTAGGCCTATACCTAGAACACAAGAAGTAAATTACTGAACATTATAATATTTATTGTTCTATCACCAAGGCTAAGCCTTCTTTTTAATTCACGAGGGCCAAACAGCAACACATCATTTTTTATATGAGATTACCAGGGAATTTATTATATCTATGGTATTATATAGTGATAATAAAACATATATGTTAATATTGAATATTGTTCATGGCTCCAAGAATGGTTTTGCTCCAGAGTAAGTTAATTCATATAACAATATCTATGTCAATATCTTAATCAGTGGAATGTATTCCTTTTTGTATTATATTCTTTGCATTTGTGGTTAAAAAAAGAATTTACATATAATAGCCCCATTTTCCAAGAGCCTCCGATTTACGTATAAAATACCGTTTCCCCCCCCGAGACCCTCCGATTTACGTATAAATCTCCCACATTGGCATTTCCAAAACTTAACATGTATGCTAGTGCCTTGGATTAAATTATGCAGTTGGCCAATCAGTTGGCAGCTTTATGACTAATGAAACCCACTGGGATTATTTGATTTAATTTAGTTATCAAAATAATAATTTTGCCAGTTGTTGTAGAGTACCAGTTAATATGAACTCACTGTCTTGCAGTTGTTCATTTTGGGTTAGATGCAAAGCATGATGGTCCACAATGTAATCAAATTTATTAACACTGTAACCTGGTTGCAAAGGCAAAGCATGGCGGAGACGACTTGCAGAGTTTTGATTGTGATCTGTGTAAACATTGACATACTGGATTCATATAAGATGATTTATTTCTGGTTTTTTGGCAGGAAACGTTGCGTATCCAGGTTGATCGTTTGGAGATGAGAATGCAGAATAACATGCGTCGTTTGGTGTCTGAGCTACAAACAGACATGCAAAATCGGGTGTGTCTTCATTACGGTATATTGCAGTCTTCATTGTTACATATGTATGTACATGTACCCGTAATGAAGACCTTGACTTCGTTGCTATAATCATTGTGTTTGTCCAAACTACGACTTAGAATTCTTTTGATAATGCTCAACAAACTTGAGGCAGAGTTAATCTGGAGCAAGGTATTGTTTGTATTGCATGGCCCCCACGCGTGTTCCCACAAGACAGGTACTACTACTGTCTTGTGGGAATTGCTAAGTTTTGAATTTCAAAACCAGGAATGTTCAAGATTTTCATGAGCCTCAACCGGCATTACATAGGCATGTAAAATGTTGAACCTTTGGCCATGGTGAACAGATTAAAATGCCTTTTTAAAATCAACTGCATGCTATAGTTGTTAACATCTGCCTCTGATAATTCTGTTGAGTGACTTGTTTGGAAACCATTTTGGTTATATGACGTACGCTTAAACATAATTCACAGGGACTTCTACATTTCACATCTCTGTGACTAAGAGTAGTTCAACAACCCTGTAGTAGTGTATGTGGATTGCATGCTGGTAGATAGTCACCGTGATGCCATTTTACAAATTGATGAAGCGACATGTTGGTGATACATGTTGGTGAGCATGCATGCATGCATGCAGGTGTCACTAATGGCAGCGGAGGCTCTACGCATGAAGGAATGCAAAGAGAAGGAATTGGACGCATCTCACAATGCCGATCTTGCAAAGTTGAACGAGAAACATGCAAAAGAGATAGCTGTGCAGATGAAGGCGTATCAGCAGGATCTCGCTGAACGAGATGAGAAGGCTCAGTCTCAGGTGCAGACCTACAAGAAAAGGTTGGCTACATTTCACCAGTATTTCATTGGTTATTAATGGATTATATTTGAAGAGTTCTCTTGATGAAGTATTTATATAATATTATTAGTCTTATCATTGTTATTACTTCATAAATTATGTGCTTGATTTCCATAAATATTTTAAGTGATTTTATGTTTACTAGAGGTAGTAGCATGTACGTAAGAAAGCATTTTCAGTAGGATAACATTAAAAGCATGCCTTGACTGATTTAATTTTGGAAACTTTTGCAGGTTGTTTCAGTCCAGATTGTTCTAGTTGACCCAACAATTTGAACCTTTTCATGTAACAGAATGGCTCTGCGTAATTCTTTTTTTAATGTGCAAATCCAAATTTACCTTGGGTAATAATTTCCTAGTATGTAATACCAAATTTTTCTTAATATTTCTAATAATTTAAATACTACAACTAGTAGAAAATAAAATATTAAAATATATATATATATATATATATATATATATATATATATATATATATATATATAGACTTTATTTTCTGTGACTTTTCCTGTAGCTTTATTGCTTAAAATATATGATCATTACGACATGTCCTGCTGGTGAATCAAATCAAATCAAATGTTATTTCGTAGCAACACAACATTACATTATACACTGTACGTATGCAAACAATATCTTTAAAAAGTATTGCTACATGGTGGTCACATGGCATATTATGTGATTATGTGTCGTCTTCCTGTGACATCAAACACGGGGGTACAGGGTGTGTACAACAAACACAGTGGGGTACAGGGTATGTACAACAAACACAGTGGGGTACAGGGTATGTACAACAAACACAGTGGGGTACAGGGTATGTACAACAAACACAGTGGGGTACAGGGTGTGTACAACAAACACAGTGGGGTACAGGGTGTGTACAACAAACACAGTGGGAATGTTTCACATGGGTCGGGTGTGTACAACAAACACAGTGGGGTACAGGGTATGTACAACAAACCCAGTGGGGTACAGGGTGTGTACAACAAACACAGTGGGGTACAGGGTGTGTACAACAAACACAGTGGGGTACAGGGTATGTACAACAAACACAGTGGGGTACAGGGTGTGTACAACAAACACAGTGGGGTACAGGGTGTGTACAACAAACACAGTGGGGTACAGGGTGTGTACAACAAACACAGTGGGGTACAGGGTATGTACAACAAACACAGTGGGGTACAGGGTATGTACAACAAACACAGTGGGGTACAGGGTATGTACAACAAACACAGTGGGGTACAGGGTATGTACAACAAACACAGTGGGGTACAGGGTGTGTACAACAAACACAGTGGGGTACAGGGTGTGTACAACAAACACAGTGGGGTACAGGGTGTGTACAACAAACACAGTGGGGTACAGGGTATGTACAACAAACACAATGGGGTACAGGGTGTGTACAACAAACACAGTGGGGTACAGGGTGTGTACAACAAACACAGTGGGGTACAGGGTGTGTACAACAAACACAGTGGGATACAGGGTGTGTACAACAAACACAGTGGGGTACAGGGTGTGTACAACAAACACAGTGGGGTACAGGGTGTGTACAACAAACACAGTGGGGTACAGGGTGTGTACAACAAACACAGTGGGGTACAGGGTGTGTACCATTGTTCAACTTGTGAAGCAACGACTCACTGAGGTCCCTGGGATATACATTTGAACAGTATATTGTGAGGAGTTGGTTTCCTCCAACAGGATTGATGAGATTGAGGACCAGCTGAAGGAACTGAGGCTGCACAATCGCGCAATAAAACACCAAAGGTCAGTGAACGTCATTCATGCATTATATTTAACATGTAATTTATAAAATTTCAAAGATCAATACTCGCAATATGTTTGGCATATGTTTCTGCATGTTAATGCCATCCCAAGATGACAGTACCTGATAAATGTAACTTATTTCAGTTCACAGCTCTGTTAGGCCACCCAAGGTTTAAGCTCCTGGTTTAGATTTTCTTTATACAATAACACATTCATGAGATGACTGATTGATAGCAGTCTATTGATATTGAGGTCCTCATACATAACCACTGACCTATGGTTTGACAATAATCTAATCAAAACTGAGTAGCTGGCTGGACACACAGGCAGCTATAAAGTATGCACCATCTGATTCAGCAGACAGCGAATCCACCCAGACATACTGTGTGTAGTCATGGAAGGTTTGCTTCATTTTGTCCACGTTTCTTGAAAGAGATCTAGAAACCAGGATAGCTTCCCCCAGCCCAAGTGAAGTGTCACACTGCTACTGCTACTGCTACTGCTACTGCTACTGCTACTGCTACTGCTACTGCTACTGCTACTGCTACTGCTATTACGTTGACTTGCAGGAACTTCCTGAATGAACGCCTGCGGGTGATGATGCAGAACCACTGTGAGGAGGCCCTGCGACTGCTCGAGATGCACGGCTGCGGCCGGACCATATCAGGAGATTCCCGCCAGGTGCATCCCGCGGTCTTCTACCTCAAACACACAACACATATCGACATGTCAGTTGCTAAATATCCACCGTCTTTGTTATTCCCACGTGAACAAATCAAACAGAAACAACGCTAAACATGCAAAATGCAAATTACATGTACTTAGTTTGCAACGTCAACGTTCCCCAGTTCCATTTTCATGCAGGTGTAGTTTGTGTTTTTGTAACGCTGGTGACCAACATATGAGAAATGCAAGTAGCTACCTGGTAAGACATGGCCACCTTTGTATTGAATACAGGGGTCAGCAACATCCATCAATACGAGGGTTCCTAATGAAGTCTCGCGGCAGGGGTCAGCATGCAGCCTTCACGCACCGGTTAATGCTGAGGTGTTTGACTCCGGACAGACACGAGATGGTGACGAGAACCCAATGCCAGTATCATTATCAACAAGTTGTACCTTGAGTCAACCTAGATGTACTGAGAGGTGGGTTCACAGTCACCTTCCATGTCACTTGTCAGGTAACTGTTAATACTAATGACTTTTACAGAAGGGCAAAAGTTTCCATCACTCGACATGTTCACTGGCTGTCTGTCCAGCAAAGAATTACAAGATAGCATGAATATCAGGCTTTACAACTGTCTTGTGTATCTGCAGACACTTGTTTCTGTTTACAAACCATCTTCGTTCTGCTGAGTGTAACAGTCTTGTAGCTCATAGACCACGGACTAAAGCCGGCAAATGTGCATTTGTTCCCTCTGCTGCAGCCATATGGAATGCTCTGACGACTGCTATCACTTCTAAAACTCGTCTTGGATCTTTTGAGGCATCTCTAAACACGCACTTTTTGGTTACAGCTTACACAATTTAAATTCTTGGAAGCATTTTGCTTTAATTTATAAATGCTTTATTAGTTTAATAATTAATTTATTTATTTAGATGTTTTACAACTGGATTACCTGGTGGGTAGCTTCTTTTATGTATTTAGTTTGCATTATAATTTATTATTTTAACTTTTAAACTAACATCATCAATTTATGTATAGTTAAACTTGTCTTATTTCCTCTATAATATTGTCTTTTGTTAAGTGCTATGAACACTTTGGATATAGCACTATACAAAATAAATATATTATTATTATATATTCATAAAATTAAGAAATTATATTACAAGAAGAATGGAACACATTGAGTAACAATTTTCCTTTCAAAAATTTATCTGGCATCTTCAAACATTTCAGAAAATTTTCACAAACATTTGACATTGTGTTTTGTCAATTATAAGTATGACATATCCTTCATAATATGTATTATGTCCAATTGTACAGTTTTCTCCTCCAGGAGATGTAACAAAGATGTGTCCACATCGAGTAAGGGATGTGGTCATGGGTAGGAAACAAATGCTAACAAAACACACACACACGGACGGACGGACGGACGGACGGACGGACGGACGGACGGACGGACGGAGGACGGACGGACGGACGGACGGACGGACGGACGGACGGACGGACGGACGGACAGACGGACAGATAGACTCATGCTTATATTTATATGATAGTTAAAAGTGAAATACTTGTGAGATATTTGTTGGTTTGTCTTGTTTGCCAGCCCGTCGTTGCCTGGAGAACAGAGTGACGACCAACAAGACAAGGACACTGGTGGGTAGCTTGCCTGAATTCCTCTTGCTTCAGCGACACACGCACGCACGCACGCACGCATGCACGCATGGACACACACACACTGGCTGTATGTCACACCACTCTGTGTTGATCATCATGTCATACTGTTGTATGCATTGGACTGTACGCCACACCACTATACACAGTGGATACGTTTTGCAGTAGGTGTCACCATTGAGCTGTATGTCCCACAACTATACACTGAGCTGTAAGTCTTACCAATGTATATAATGAGCCATGTGTCTCACCATTGTCTATGTCGTAGCCTTACCATTGTATACTTTGGGCTGTACATCACAACACTGTACACATTGAACTGTGTGTCTCCCCACTGGAGTTTGTCGTGTCTGCCAGTATGTCATACACAAGCAGGACGTGAGAGCCATGCACTGGTTGCAGGTGAGGTGAAGGAGATGCCAGCGTTGACCGTGTGCCGGTCACCACTGACGACCCCTGTCCACCAGTCGCACCCTTCGAAGAGCCAGACGCAAGCAGCTCAAGAACCGTCACTGCTCAGTGACACGCTGATGCTGTCAACGTCGACATCCTATACTGAAGTTTCCCAAACCGATGACCAACACCAGTTTTCGTCCTGTGATGACCAGCAATGTCCTCCGTCATGTGACGTACAGCAGCTTCCATTGGCAAGTGACGAACAACACGCTTCGCCACGTGAGAAGCGGCAGCATTCGTCACCACATCCGGAACGACAGCAGTCTTCACCACGTCAGCAACAACAGCATTCTCTGCCGTCTGAAGAACAACAGCATTCTCCACCGCATAAGGATCGACAGCACCCTTCGACTTGTGAGAATCGACCGCATTCTTCGACGCACAAGGATCGAAAGCATTCTTTTGTCGGTAAGGATCAGCAGCAGCATCCTTCAACTTGTGGGGACAGATCTCAGTCTTCCACTCACGGGGATCATCATCATTCGTCGACTTGTGTCGATCACCAGCATTCTTCAACTTATAAGGATCAACAGTATTCTTCACCATGTGGGGATCCGTTGCATTCCAAAACACATAGGGATCGACACCACTCTTCAAACTGCGTTGATCAGCAGCAGGCTTTGACCTGTACGGATCAGCAACATTGTTCACCCTGTACTGACCAACAGAATTCTTTGACCTGCAAGAATCAACAGCATTCTTCAACGTGTGGAGGTCAACAGCATTCATTGAACTGTGGTGATGAGAAACGATATTCGTTGCCCTGCGAGAAACAACAGCATTCTTTGCTCATTCATGAACGACAACGTTCATTGTCCAGCGGTCACAGGCAGTGCTCGTTACCCTTGGACAATCAACAGCGGTCTTTATTTGGCGATGACCGTCTGCGGTCCTTGTCCAGTGGCCATCAGCCGTGTCCTGTGACATGTCATGACCAGCAGAATAGTTTGTCAGTGTGTCAGGACCAGTGTGATGCCTCGGTGTGTTGTGAGGACCCGGTGTGTGTTGCCATTGATGACCCTGATGCTCAGTACCAGGCGACCCTCGCTGCCGTGACAACGCGCTTCAAGGCCCTGCAGCAGCAGATCGAGCAGCTGCAGCAGCAGCAGCTGTATGAGAACATGGTCGCCCAGCAGCTGAACCAGCAGCAGAAGCGGCTGAAGCAGAAACAGGAGGAGACGGAGCAGCTTCAGCACCAGCTGTTGCTCCAGGTGAAGTCACCGACGACGAGTAAAGAGTCGGTGGAGCTGTCCCATCCCAAGGACGGACCGACGGCCGCTGACTGTGACGTGCAGAGTCTGTCACCGGAAGAGGCCGTGGTGGCGGTGGCCACACAGTTCAACGCGCTCCAGGCTCAGCTCCAGCAGCTGCAGCAGCATAAGCAGAAGAAACACTGCAAGCAGGAGCCGTTGGTTAAGCTGCTTCAACAGAAGCCACAGCTGTCAGCGGAGAAGTCACTGCCCCAGGCGGAGGCGTTCTGTGTGTCACCATTCAGTGACTGCGTCAGGACGTCACACAGTGGCTCCTTCAGGACGTCACCCTTCAAGTTGTCACACGAACTGCACAAAGCTGAGCAGCACCGTGGACAGATGCCACGGCAGATGCACCAACTGCGGATGGCAGAACCACAGGAAGTGTCGCCGTCCTGTCAAATCAAGTCAGTGCCGCAGCTCAACCAGATGCCACAGCAGTTTGAGCAACAGCAGCAGCAAACATTTTTGTCAGCACCACGACTAGAACTAGGGCAGCTGCAGCCGCAGCAGCAGAACCTGTTGGTACCGCAGCAGCAGACGTTTATGTCACCACCACAGCTAGAATTAGGGCAGCATCAGCAGCAGAACTTGTTGGTACCACAGCCGCTTCAACCACAGCAGCAGCAGCAGCAAAGCTTTCTGTCAACATCACAGCTAGAACTAAGGCAACAGCTCCAGCAGCAGAACTTGCTGGTGCCACAGCAGCTGAAACCAGATGAGCAGCTACAGCAGCAGAACCTTTTAGCACCACAACAGCTGGATAAAGGGCAAAAGCTTCAGCAGCCGAGTTTGTTGGTGCCGCCCCAGCTAGAGGCAGAGCAACAGCAGAAGCAACATGAACACTGGCTGCGACAGCAGCAGAATACACCAGTTAACCAGAGTCTGCCTACGACAACATTTCTCCAAGAATGCCAGTCATTGGTACGGGAAACAAGGCGGCATCAGAAACAGCAGCGACAACAACAGCGACAGCAACAGCGACAACAACAGCGACAACAACAACGATCACAGCAACAACACCATCACCAGATGAAGATGCCACAGGTGAACAACAAGCCATGGCATCACCTTCCTCCCTCAGTGGGGGCACCGCTAGATGCCTTCCCCAGTCCCAAGCACTGGCCGCAGCCGGAGCAGCAACGTAAGGATGACTTGTTCCAGCAAGGCGCAAAGCTGACATCACCAGAACCCTACACCAGCAATGCCTTCAAGAGCAGGCCAAAGTTGGAAGAGGCAGGTGACATGAACTGCCCTGGTAAGTCACTGTTTGCTGTCCGTCCGTCCGTCCGTCCGTCCGTCCGTCCGTCCGTCCGTCCGTCCGTCCGTCCGTCCGTCCGTCCGTCCGTCCGTCCGTCCGTCCGTCCGTCCGTCCGTCCGTCCGTCCGTCCGCCGCCCCGCCCGCCGCTCCGTCCGTCCGTCCGCCACCCAACTGCGCCCGCCCGCCAACCCCACCCGCCTGCCAACCCGCCCGCCCGCCACACCGCCCTCCCACCTACACCGCCTGCTCTTTCAGGTAACTGAGTGCAGAAAGATCAGTTTATGGGGTTCTAGATGTGACCTAATGTTGTGCCCAAATCCAGCCAGTTTTTATTAGCCCCTGAAGTCGCATACAATTGTTCACCACATTTTGTGCAGCATCTACAATAATATCGAGTTATCTAAGCTAAATATGTTTAACATTAATCAGGATAGTCATACATAGATTAGAAGACAATTTAAACAAATATGTTATATCCATGGCACATTTAGAAGTAAAAGTTCATTATAAAAGAGTTCGATAATGTTTAATTATTTAACACAGGACACAAGTTTGCTACCTATTCATAGGTGAATTACAGTTATATGTACTAAAAGTAAGCAGTAATTCATACATGATGTATTATATGTTGCACAGTTACGGTTAGTTCTTCACGTTAACATTTAACAATTAGAATGAATATACTGAATTTTAAGATAGGAAATCTATGTTATTTATCTGTTCTCTTTAGGTAACTTTGTAGGATTTTAATTTGTACATACAGTGTATTGTGAGTTACAATAACATTTAATTGAATGGCAACTAGACACCATATGTAAGTATTTAATGTTTTTCTTTCTCTTCTGAAAGCCACAGGCGAAGTTTGGTGAATGAAGTTGGCCTAACAGCAAAGCTGTGTAGAAGATTTAAAAATTTCAATTCCTGAAGAACAGGTCTATCCACTGTATAACCAGACGGCACGTTGAGTAATGTTTATTAAGGTAGCTGCTGTTGTACATAACATAGAATGTTGTTCTAGACTTGCATGGATTCCAGGATTCGTGCATGGATATGCTCTGATTAGAGACTTTGCAAACCCAACCCTGTTGTCAGTGTGTTATGAAGTCAGGTATCAACCCAGAACCTAGCCGTCTTTATCTATTTAGGCTGTGACAAGAAACCCACGTTGAAGTCAGATACCCAAAATGAGGCCAATGACCGCTCTGGTAGGTCGTCATTGACTCGTAGTCTGCATTTGGTGGCATGTAGGCTGAACATTTCATAACCCATTAAGTATGAGAGGGAAGGGAAAGAGAGGGGACACAGTGAGAGAGAAATTGAAAGGAGATAGATCGAGACAGGGAAAGGCAGATGTGGGAGGGAGGGAGTGTGTGTGTGAGAGAGAGTGGGTATGAGAGAGGGCGTATGTGTCTGTGTGTGTGAGAGAGAGAGAGAGAGAGAGAGAGAGAGAGAGTGGAGAGCAGCCAGAGAGAGAGAGAGAGAGAGAGAAGCAGGCCAGAGAGAGAGAGAGAGCAGGCCAGAGAGAGAGAGAGAGAGAGAGCAGGCCAGAAGAGAGAGAGAGAGCAGGCCAGAGAGAGAGAGAGAGCAGGCCAGAGAGAGAGAGAGAGCAGGCCAGAGAGAGAGAGAGAGAGAGAGAGAGCAGGCCAGAGAGAGAGAGAGCAGGCCAGAGAGAGAGAGAGAGAGAGCAGGCCAGAGAGAGAGAGAGAGAGCAGGCCAGAGAGGAGAGAGAGAGAGCAGGCCAGAGAGAGAGAGAGAGCAGGCCAGAGAGAGAGAGAGAGAGAGAGAGAGGCAGAGAGAGAGAGAGAGAGCAGGCCAGAGAGAGAGAGAGAGAGAGCAGGAGAGAGAGCAGGAGAGAGAGAGAGAGAGCAGGCCAGAGAGAGAGAGAGAGAGAGCAGGCCAGAGAGAGAGAGAGAGGAGAGAGAGAGAGAGCAGGCCAGAGAGACAGCAGGCCAATGATAATCAGGAAAGGAATACATAAGATAAGACCCAACAAAACAAAATTAACCTAAAACTGATTGACATCACTTAGAAGCTCCTGTGTCGTCCAACACATGAGGCAGTCAACGCTCTCCAACCCGACTGGTCATCAGCCAGACATTGTTTAAATTTGTTGTTTAAATTGTTGCTTAAATTAAACTATTCCAGAAAAGTAAATATTTTTTATGTGTACGACGGAGTCTGAGGATGGCCGCTGTTAGATATTCGGCTGTCCTGTGTTCCAGACACGAATGACACGATGAATTACAGAAACCCTGTTTTTCATCGCCAGGACGCACCGGACGCTGGTGGTGAAGCCATGCCGACAGCTGCTGGCCCGACGGCACCCCTCAGTGGCACAGACGCAGACATGGACAACGAAGATGAAAACAGTGACAGGTGAGTCACAAGGCCAGTGTTATTCCTATCTCCTTCCCCGACAGGCTGGCCTTGATATGTGTCCTCCATTTCTCCCCTAACGGTTGTTGTACTGCTGTATCATCTCCACTTGGTCTCGCGTTCATTCTCGCCCTTCCCAATCCTTCTAAAGCTGTACTTACATTTATGTCAACTCTGTCTTGGTTCTGTGTTTACATTCCAATTTGAGGACATCTCTTTGTTAGCTTAATTCACCTCCCATTCATCCATGTGTCCAGCTCACATTAGCTGCCTCAATCACCAGCTTCTTGAAAACTTTCTTGTCCAGCTGTGCAATATTCGCCGGTGTACCTTAAAGGTAGCATATTGTATTCTTCTTTTATGTGGTATCACATCACAAAGCAGATTTTTTATTTCAGGATTTGAAAGTCGGCTTTCACGTTGATGTTGTACACCATTATGTGCCTTTCTTGATTGTGTTGCCCACTGCAGGTGTCTCACAGATGGTGACTGCAATACGATATCAGAAAATTTCTGGGAGCATGAAGAAAGACAGAAAGACCTGCAGAACTACGTCAATATGGTAGGCCAAACATAATATTTAATATTAATATAATTTGAATATATTAAAGTTTAACTGCCATTCATATATACTATGTATATGTATGTATGACATGACATATATATATACTTTAAAAAATGTATATATATATACAGTCTTTTTTTATATTTATATATATATATATATATATATATATATATATATATATATATATATATACACACACAGTCATGTCTTGTTTATCCAGTCTTCAATAATCTGGTTGTTTCACATATTGATACCATGTGTAATAATGATAAAGTGTCTTGCTAATCCGCACATTTCGTTTATCCAACCATAAATTTTGGGAACCAAATTGTGCGGATAAATGATATATGACCGTATGCGTATTATTTTTATATATATATATATATATTGGATATAACAATGTCAGTTGTGGACCCCAAATTTCAGCTTCTGGGGTGAAATGGACACTACAGCTAATAATAACGCTGTAAAAACTCACTTATTTTATGAAATTCTCGTGTTTGTCTTGTACAGGTGTATTTTGAAGCAATTTGTTGACAAGAAATTGAATGTAGAATTACAACTGTAAAACGAATCAGGAGTGGGATGCATTGCTGGAATTGTTGTTTGTTGTGCCTCTGGGCCTGGCTTTTGCTCTGCTGTCCACATCACAGCACAAACCTATAGTTGTCTTCACACCCATCTATTGTGTAACTACCCACTCATTAACTAGCACTGGGTTTGCTTGATGATCTCTCAAGGATTTGTTTTAAATGTAATCAATTGCCTTGATTTTGTTTGATTAACATTAGATATAGTAAATATTGAGCAAGACATTGTTTGTTTTGCACTCGCTGACATCAGCTGTGTTGCCCTCGTGTCAGTCCGTCCTGGGTTCTGCGAATGGGCGCCTTCACTGGCTTGTAAATTGCAATTAAATTGCTTACAAATCTAGGGATGAAGAACAATATAACACTAGGCTGAAATGGCAGGCTAGCTAAGTTCATAGCAAATGTAAATTTTCGATACGCCTAAAATAATCACATTTACTGGTGCACCAAAATTTGAATTCATCAAACGCTTATTTTATTTGGGATTGATTGAAAGACAAAGTCGAACCAACATTGAGTGTAATTATTATAGGTTTTAATATGTTGCCGACTGCGGCAACATGTCAATTCATTTGGATGTTTTGGCTGCAAGGTTGCCAATGCTGCAATAGCAATCTGTCGCACTGAAATAGAGTAGTCTTAAAAAACTAAAACCCATTATAATAAAACACATCAATTACTTGATTATAAATGTGTAAGCAAAATAAATTTACAAATGGAGAATAATAATTATGTATATAAAATAAGTTAAAAGGCACTGTATAACTGACATGTTGACAGTTTTAATCCAGTGTAGCAAAGACATTAGCTACCACAGCCTACAAATCTGGCTGCTTCCTTTCACTTTCACTTTACTTTATTGTCCTTAAAAAGGATATGCATCCTGTGTGTGATGACATTTAAATTAATATCAAAATGTAGTTCTGTCAAAATAGATTTATAACTGTTACTTTGTTGTAGTGTTATGTTCTGGAATGTTTAATTTATGGTTATACTTTGTTCCTTTCTGCTGAGAATTTAATGACATTTGCTTTTCAGTTAAAGTTAGTACAACATCAGGTAACTTCAGAAAGTTGACTGTTTGGTTCCGTTTTGCGTTGTATCTACTTGGCTGTGTTTCAGCTAATGTGGTGTTATGTTAAGTTACTTCATTGGTATGTTGCTTCCTATTTAAAGTAAGACCAAAAGTTTTTCTAAGAAAATACAGTCAGTCATGTAAAAACACCAATCATGATTACAAAGTTGAAATAGTTGAAATTGGCACCAAGTACAAATGTGTAGATACAGTGTTTGATAACAAACTTAGATGGGATGACAACACTGGAATCATTGTCAAGAAATGTCAGCAGTGCCTGTATCTTTTAGAAAACTAAACTCAGTGTTTTATAAAACCATTTCTAAAATCTGTTTTATAAGTTATTTTTTACTGAGAATGTTCGTTGTTTTTCCTTTAATTTGTTGTATTTCAACCTAACTGTTAAGAACAAAAACAGTTTTCAGAAGATTGTACATGTCAACATCATACTCAACATCACCTCCAAAATAATTGGAAAGACTCAGAGACACATCTCTCAATTCTATGAACAATAACTTCTTAGGAAGGCTCGTTTTATTTTAGTCAATGACAGTCATGTTTTTATTCCATGTTTGAGACTCTGTCATTGGGATGCCACAAACTGTGGAAAGTTATATTTTATTCCTGTTGCCATGTGTCTTGCTAATGCTGTCAAATGAATGTCGACATGAGCCAGTGGGTGGAAGTTAATTCTATAAATGCAGAGGTTACAATGTGAAGAAATGCATTCCATGTGTCCGTGTGATTAATTAGTCTTTGTGTAACTTGAATGACATTTGATATTCTATATAAATATATCTTATATATACTTTTACACAATTCATATGCTATGCCCAGCCAGACAGCTATGTAATTGCCTTTACAGGGATGCATAAAGTTGTATTGATTGATTGATTGATTGATTGATTGATTGATTGATTGATTGATTGATTGATTGATTACCTGACCTCTGCCTCACTTTGCTTGAGCTTTGTTTCACTTAAACCTTGTTTCACTTCACCTGGACTTCATTTCATTTCACCTGCACTGTATGTTGCTGCAGCTATTGGTGCGTACATCTGGTGAGGTCCCTTCTGACAATGCAGAGCACACTGACAAGGATCTCGAGGCATTCGTAGCCAACGTAGAAATACAGTCGACACAGTTGCTACTGGGAAACACGAGCACACAGCAACAAAAACTTCAACCAGAAAATATATTTGGTAATAATATTTAACATCTAATTGTAGTGATATGGCTGAAGGCATAGACTTATACATTGCCATGCCCTTCTCAAACGTGAACAGAAATTTACATTAAAATAATATACACAATTCATTGACAAACTTGTTTACGCAGTGTTTGTGTCACTAACGTGACAGTCGCAGTTCATTTTAAGGCGTGACAATGGAGATGCCTTTACAAATATGAAGAAAATTGTAATGACTTATGTTTTTTTAAATTGTGATTAATTTGTTAATCAACTCATTTCAGTTGTTAAACCTTTCCACATTTTTATACCTTTGACAATCAGTGACAGTAATCTGAGGGTAGTGTTTTTTAGCCTAAAAAAGTTGCATTGTCTGGTACCATGCATATGTATATAGATGCAGTTTGTTCAACGAATGCTTGAACACAACCTTTTAAAGGGTGGTTTTTTGCTTTATAAAGTATAATGATAGTCTTGTATCTAACTAAGTCTGGATTTTTGTGTATATTTGACCAGTAAAAAAACCCAGATGTATGACCATGATAGTCAAGGCTATAGATTATTCCTATAGTTTTTTTACTGTAACAAAGATAGTTTTCTGAGACCGGATTGATACGTATTTCCCCATATGTGCTTCAATAAGTGACTGATATAAAGTTTGTAACACTTGACCATTCACAATCTTATACAAAATCTTATACAAAAGATATCTGTACAGTTCTAGGTGGACAATAATTGTAGGCTAAATATCAGTATACCAGTAGTAACATTGAAAGTGCCATTTCTCAAGAAATTTAATTTATGCAAATTTACGTACAATCTAGTTTATTGCATTGAATTCCATTTAGTATTAAGGCTCCTACCTTATTCACTGCATTTGCATTGTGAAACTTTGTGCTTTCTCAGTTTCACACTTTCTCTCCAATGGTAGTAGCAGATATTTATCACACAGAGAAACTAAGACCGTGTAAACATACGTTCTCTTTTGTGCATGAAACCAGATGGAATGTGAGACAGATCTGGTTTACTGTGTAAAGAAAATGTCGTCGAAATATTCTGCAAAACCTGCATGAAACATTCAGTGAAAATTGCTTCATTACAATGCAACCAAGATGTGACAATCAGGTCATTGATATTTCAAGAGAAACTCAACTCAACTAGGTATTTTCCTTGTGTGAAGGCGTGCTGTGGTGAATGACTTGTTGTCCCGTGTGTGATGGCAGAGATGGAGGGTCAGGACAGCATGTCACAGCTCGCCGAACTCTACACGCAAGTTGTCAACCAGAGGGCGAACGGTGGCCCGATGCAGCAAGATGACGAACAAGATGCGGAGCTTGGTCAACTGCTACGTTTCTACATCAAAGACCTGCAGAACCTGTGAGTGCTTCATGTTGTCTCACATCTCTTGCCTGTTACTCCATTAACTGAATGGCTCAATTATAACTTTATTACTCCAACCCAAACACAATGCTATGTAGTGTTATACTTATCACATGCAAATCCATTCAGATGTGGCTGTTTTGATGACAGATCATCCAGTCTTGGAATACTAAACCCACTGGTTAGCCTGGCCATATCTATGTTGAAGTAGTGATTGTTACAAGTCGCCCTGTGCTGTGTCGTTTAGGTCCACGGTGTAGGTGTGTAAGTGCTTCAGTGTTCACCCTGAGCTGTGTCGTGTAGGTCCACGGTGTAGGTGTGTAAGTGCTTCAGTGTTCACCCTGTGCTGTGTCGTGTAGGTCCACGGTGTAGGTGTGTAAGTGCTTCAGTGTTCACCCTGTGCTGTGTCGTGTAGGTCCACGGTGTAGGTGTGTAAGTGCTTCAGTGTTCGCCCTGTGCTGTGTCGTGTAGGTCCACGGTGTAGGTGTGTAAGTGCTTCAGTGTTCGCCCTGTGCTGTGTCGTGTAGGTCCAAGGTGTAGGTGTGTAAGTGCTTCAGTGTTCACCCTGAGCTGTGTCGTGTAGGTCCACGGTGTAGGTGTGTAAGTGCTTCAGTGTTCACCCTGAGCTGTGTCGTGTAGGTCCACGGTGTAGGTGTGTAAGTGCTTCAGTGTTCACCCTGAGCTGTGTCGTGTAGGTCCACGGTGTAGGTGTGTAGGTGCTTCAGTGGTCACCCTGTGCTGTGTCGTGTAGGTCCACGGTGTAGGTGTGTAAGTGCTTCAGTGTTCACCCTGAGCTGTGTCGTGTAGGTCCACGGTGTAGGTGTGTAAGTGCTTCAGTGTTCACCCTGAGCTGTGTCGTGTAGGTCCACGGTGTAGGTGTGTAAGTGCTTCAGTGTTCACCCTGAGCTGTGTCGTGTAGGTCCACGGTGTAGGTGTGTAAGTGCTTCAGTGTTCACCCTGTGCTGTGTCGTATAGGTCCACGGTGTAGGTGTGTAAGTGCTTCAGTGTTCACCCTGAGCTGTGTCGTGTAGGTCCACGGTGTAGGTGTGTAAGTGCTTCAGTGTTCACCCTGAGCTGTGTCGTGTAGGTCCACGGTGTAGGTGTGTAAGTGCTTCAGTGTTCACCCTGAGCTGTGTCGTGTAGGTCCACGGTGTAGGTGTGTAAGTGCTTCAGTGTTCACCCTGTGCTGTGTCGTATAGGTCCACGGTGTAGGTGTGTAAGTGCTTCAGTGTTCACCCTGAGCTGTGTCGTGTAGGTCCACGGTGTAGGTGTGTAAGTGCTTCAGTGTTCACCCTGAGCTGTGTCGTGTAGGTCCACGGTGTAGGTGTGTAAGTGCTTCAGTGTTCACCCTGAGCTGTGTCGTGTAGGTCCACGGTGTAGGTGTGTAAGTGCTTCAGTGTTCACCCTGAGCTGTGTCGTGTAGGTCCACGGTGTAGGTGTGTAAGTGCTTCAGTGTTCACCCTGTGCTGTGTCGTGTAGGTCCACGGTGTAGGTGTGTAAGTGCTTCAGTGTTCACCCTGAGCTGTGTCGTATAGGTCCACGGTGTAGGTGTGTAAGTGCTTCAGTGTTCACCCTGAGCTGTATCTTGCAGCAACAGCAGTCTGCAGAACGAACTGAAGCAGGTGTCCGACGCGTGTACGTCATCAATGTCAATATCATATAAAACAACGTCCAGACAGTCGTCCAGTCGGTCGTCTGAACTCTCGTCAAGTGCGCACGACACGCGGGGTCTTCAGAAGGGCAGCTCGACACACTCGAAAAGTGAGCAGCGCCACCTACCTGCAACCAACAAGCTGTCGTCGTCGTCAATTACCACTGGCCGGCGGTCTATCAAGAGGAACAACAGTCAGCGACACCTGTCAGAGGGGTACAAGCAAGTATGTATTGCCAGTGGGCTGTGGAGGGGCCTAATTGCGGTTATAGATAGGCAGGATATGTATGTATGTGTAAGGATATGGTCGGAATGCACCTTTGCCTGAATGCACCAGTCGCAATGCACCTATTGTCTAGTCGCAATGCTCCAACTACTTGGTCACAATGTACCAACCATTTAGCAATGCTCCACTTTTGGTCAGAATGCATACATAAATTGACGATTACACAGAAGTGAGACAATTTTATATCATGCAGTAAGCTCTATCTTTATTATATACTGCACCGATTATATTTATTATATTATTATCTTCATGACAATAACAGATGCTTAATGAAGTTAGTCAGGCAAGTCCGTTAATCAAGCTAAACAACATGCAAAATAAAACAGTGCCTGAGGAGCTATCGCCCGGGCCATTACTATGACAGACAGGCATACATCCAAAACTTGAGCCAACATAACATGCATTAGCAGGATGGCTTTTAAGTGGTTACTCTATGACACATCAAAGGACGTTGTAATCGATACTTCATGTTAGGTTATGTAACACAATCGTATACGTATATAGGGGAATTAGCCAAAGAGACATCCGTATGAATGACAGCAGGCTCCTAAAGGCTGTGTCAAGGGGAATTAGCCAAAGAGACTGGACATGCCATCCGTATGAATGGCAGCAGACTCCTAAAGGCTGTGTCAAGGGGAATTAGCCAAAGAGACTGGACATACCATCCGTATGAATGGCAGCAGGCTCCTAAAGGCTGTGTTAAGGGGAATTAGTCAAATAGACTGGACATACCATCCGTATGAATGGCAGCAGGCTCCTAAAGGCTGTGTTAAGGGGAATTAGCCAAAGAGACTGGACATACCATCCGTATGAATGGCAGCAGATTCCTAAAGGCTGTGTTAAGGGGAATTAGTCAAATAGACTGGACATACCATCCGTATGAATGGCAGCAGATTCCTAAAGGCTGTGTTAAGGGGAATTAGCCAAAGAGACTGGACATACCATCCGTATGAATGGCAGCAGGCTCCTAAAGGCTGTGTTAAGGGGAATTAGCCAAAGAGACTGGACATACCATCCGTATGAATGGCAGCAGGCTCCTAAAGGCTGTGTTAAGGGGAATTAGCCAAAGAGACTGGACATACCATCCGTATGAATGGCAGCAGGCTCCTAAAGGCTGTGTTAAGGGGAATTAGCCAAAGAGACTGGACATACCATCCGTATGAATGGCAGCAGGCTCCTAAAGGCTGTGTTAAGGGGAATTAGCCAAAGAGACTGGACATACCATCCGTATGAATGGCAGCAGGCTCCTAAAGGCTGTGTCAAAGGGGAATTAGCCAAAGAGACTGGACATACCATCCGTATGAATGGCAGCAGACTCCTAAAGGCTGTGTTAAGGGGAATTAGCCAAAGAGACGTTTTTATGGTAAGCAACAGCTGTGATAGAAAGATGTCGTCAAACAACACCTAAAGGCAACACACATCGCCGTAGACACCAGGGAGACTCTTGCATAAGACCGACAACAGTGGAGGCAGGCCATTCACAAAGGAGGCAGCCATATTGAAGAAGATATCACAAAAATACCAACATGATCACAATCTCCGCCATGGCTTTCCTGATGCTTCTGCCTCTATCATCTGTGTCAACTGCAGGAGAGGCTTTGCAGCTCGGATTGGACTAACTAAACTCTCACCGACGAGCAAAGCTCATGGACAAAACCCTACACTGATGTCATCGTTGGACATGATGGACAGCAACGAGAGAGAGGGAGAGAGAGACTTAGGCTGATTGTTATAATATTACTGATGTATTTTGTCGAATGTAGCCAGTGACGATCATAATAAGTAAACAATGCCGATAATAAGTCTTTGTAAACATTAGCAACAGAACCAAATCTACCTGCAATTAACAGCTGCAGTATATTTGGTAGTTATGCTAATTGTGAATGACATATTTTTCAGGATTGTGAATTTAATATATATATCCTAACTTGTTGACTATTCAATTTTCAGAATAAATATGATGCTCCTATTGATAAAATGCATTGTAGCAGCTGAAATATTGAGTTAAATGATGCGTTGATTTTCATGTAAATTCGCCTGGAATGCAGTATTCGTTCATCACTGAGGACTGTAATACTGAACATTACAGAAATGGTTAACATGTAACTTTGGGGAGAGTTTGTCAGTATCTACGTGTCAAGGTCCACAGTCCTCTTTCTGTTCCATGTTCATTTTCAGATAAAAAGGCAAGTTCTTATATAGCTCAGTATCCAGTCCTCAGGACCGTTCAAAGCGCTTTACACTTTTACTATCTAGCAATTGTATTGCTGTCCATGAGGTCTGCTGCATTATGTTTCAGTCTGGTGGCCACGTCAGCATCCCAAATGTGTTTGAGCGGCTGCACAAGGCAACACGGTCTACGAACTCAAGCAAGGACCACCAACACGCTGCCACCGTTAAACTGGCAAATCGCAACAAGAACTACTGGCGGTACTAGGGCCAGAAACTGCATCCGTTGTAGCTGGGTAGAATCCGAGCATGTTCTTTGGGTGTTCGTGATTCTACGTGTATGTTGTAGTGTCGATAGTGTCTCTTTGACCTTGCGGTTGTGAGCAATAGTTTTGATTCAAACAGTTACAGGGTGATGTACGCACCTCTCAGTTTGCACAAATATAATGGTTACCTCAGGTTTGTCTGTAGGAGTGGCTAACTTTTGAATACGTCGAATGGCTGCATTGTCTGGCACTGTCTTAATTCTTAATGCTTGTGTACCACCAGTGCACTTCAGTCTTTAGTGAACAGTTGAAAGCTGATGTTGCTGCCAATTTGTTGGACTAAACAAACAATTACGAACCACAACACTTTAATTCACCTCAAAGTGTGTACATAGAACCAGTACACTGGTAACACTTGCCTGGTACAAAGAACTAGAGAACAGTTGAAACTGTGAACGTAGCAGAATATTTCTTAACATTAATTGTCACCAGAGTGCATACGTATTGACCACAGGATTCCGCCATTCATACTTGAGTGAACTTGTTTGTGTGTACAAACTTGTTTGTATGTACACACAAATTTGTTTGTATGCAACTGACAGGGCCATCTTCCAGTGGTGCAAAAAACTGTACAACTGTTTTAACGTTTTTCAGAAATAAACTATCACCGACATTAAACGACATCCATGTCATATGCGTATTGTGTCAATCTTCAAAAAAGGCGATACAATCTGCACTTTACATGCGCACGCTTCATACTCATGTTTTGTTAGATACATTCAGTGGTCATACATTAATGATCCCCGAATGTCTAAAATTGGTAAACTAGATGACATAACTATTTGGCCGACTGAGGTCTACACCAACTGTGAGTCATCCTGACATAAAAAGACCACAACTTAAATGTCTGGTGCTTTTACCTCAAATGTGCTATAATGTCTGTCATAATTATTTTGAATGACATAGTCATTCTTCCGAAGTTTGTTGATGTCATCAGATTGTACTGGTTATATTTTCAACCAGCATCAGACCATATTGGTCACGACATGTCATGTCGTCCCATGTCATGTCATATATCATCTTATATCAGCCAGGTCCTTGTGGTCACAAAATGTCATTACACCAATGAAACAGAATGCCAGAAACATTAATTCAAAATCTTATTCTAAAAGAACACCTGCAGTGCAAGCGTTAATTTCAATGCAGTCTGCAAGCCATGCAACTTTCATGGCTGATACGTGACAAGATCAGACTGACCAGTGTGGCTTGAATACAATTCTGGGAATGTGTCATTTAGTGTCTAGTGTGACACAGTGTCTAGGCAAGCATCACAGTGCCTAGGCAAGCAGCCACAGACGTAGGCAGTTGTCGTCATGACATGTACTCTCCGTGTCGCTGTCGGAACAGTCGCTCAGCTGTGATGACAAAGGAAAGTAGCGTTGACCCGACGCAGTGGCCAATACTGGAAGTGTGGGGTGTAGGCTGAAATGTAATCAAGTACACATTAAACAGTATTCTGTCTTGGTTGTGGAGTGAGAATGACAGGCTCAGATTGACACAACTCCCTATAGATGTAATGTTGTGTCTTACTATTTTTCTTATGGGATACACAATTTATTTTGTAATACAACCATTATAATTATAAACTATAACATTTAGCAGATGCTCTTGCATATAAACTAGATGGTAGTGTTTGGCTGTTATGTAGAGTGTGGGAAGTATTAACTATACACTTCTATATATTGGGAAATAGTTTCGTTGACAAAAAACAATATCTTTCCATGGACTTATGACAACTTTATTGAGAAACTACTACCTAAGTCTCGCTGTCAATTTGGTCAGTGTTGATGGTGCCCTCAGTTGGTGTCTGAATAATATTATAACATTCAACACCATCGTCACTATGTAAAATATTCTTAATGTAAAATCACACGCAAATGAACATGTGAAAGTAGTTGGTGCAAACTGAGACGTGTGGGACAAGGACAGAGAGTGAGTGAGGAAAGATCAAGAAAAAGAGCAGAGAATACAGAAGATGTTGGTAGACTGAACAACAAAAGATCAGAATAAAGACAGATAACAAAGAAATATTAAAGAGCAGATGCAAATACTGATGCTGGAGTATCCCCAGAAAACCATAAAGAAAGGAAGTGACTGTTACTTGACTTCAGAATGGTAGAAAGAGAAATGGTGACTGTCTAAATGTGAGAAACGTGCCTGATGCCGTTGATGACGTCGTTGTGAGCCTGGAAGGTGAGCCGCGGCGCCAGACAAGGCTCGTCTGCGAGTGCGTCCAAGGACTGTGTGACGTCCCACACATGCACCTTGCCGTCATGTGACCCAGACAGAACGTGTTCACCCAGACTGAAACATTCACACACTCTATACATCTCCTGTTTCACACGAACTTAACAGTGTAGTTGACCTCTACAAGCACAGTGCAAAAAGAAAGGCAAGGCAGATATTTCTGGGTCCTGATCACCCCTAAATCACTTAAAATACATTGCTATCTCGCTGTAATTTTCAGTTGCCTCAGTTGAGACCTGCCTCTCGGCATTCCTTCATCCCTTCCTCTAGCCACCTTCTAAATGAATGGTCTGCCTTCCCCTCCCGCCCTCCCTCTCTCCCAATGCATGAGATGATGAATTGCTTTTAGTATTATTATTGCTGTGATATGTAAATTATATTCCCTTTTTAATCACAAGTCTTAGAACTTTTTTTTACTGTACAACATAATTTTATCTCATCACAAGAAAATTTCCCGTGAGGGATAAATAATGGTATTTTTGATTTGATGCTATATTGCAGCAGTAAAATACTGCTTTCTGCTGGAGAAAAAACAAGAAAGAAGTCCCAAAGAAAACACAGCAATATACGATTATCAATAAGAGTACCTTGGATGGAATTCAATGCAGTTTCCCAACAGTGTCCCTGGTGCAAAGCTGAACATAAATATGGAACCACAAAGACATCTTGTAACCATTTTCAAAGATAGTTGTTTTGGTAGGATGAACTTTTTTGGGTTATTGCTAACCATGAATGTCCTCTTTGGGCAACGTAACTGCGCCCCACAGATACCTGTGTACAACTTAGCAATATATCACTTACCTGTCCTGACCACGTAATAGGAGACACCTGTATACACCTAGTACCATAACTCACCTGTCCTGGTCAAAGTACACCCGTTGGTTGGTAGCAACTTGTCTACTCAGCACAAAGAGAACTTTGCCAAAGTTTCTCACATCCCAACACAGGATCTCATTGTCCTACAAACAAGTCTTTGGCTATTCAAAAATTACATAAGAACATGCGACAATGTTTGCCAAAAATTCTCCACTAACATCTGATTAAAAGGGTGTATGTACAGAGCGATTGTTTGCTGCTAGACACATCTTAAAGACACGAAGCAATTCTTTATGTAACGTTCACTATCATAAGATAGATCAATAATTGTTCAAATAAACAGTTCCATTACATTACCCTTTAATCAACACTCCATCTGAGAGGGTTGGTTAGTGTGATGTGCTGTAATGACAGACATTTCTCAAAACCATCGCTACCTCGCAATAATGCAGCCTACATATTTTTTTAGTTTCAAGAATATCTTGCCTTCGACAACCTCCAAAATATTCTCCATCTGATTACACACAGCACAGTCATTTCACTAAGTAGCTACTATTATTCTTTGCTTAGAATGGTAGCTACTTATAGGACATACCACTTTTAGAATAATTCCTAATGGCTACAAGCAAGAAGATTACTAGCAGCTAGCAATGTTTTAGTATATTTCGTGGGCTCTAAAATTGTTAGAATTTATCCACCTTTCTGCCTCCACTGTAGAGCCTGGTTCCATCGGGGGAAAACATTACTTGTGTGACACCACCTCGTTGGCCCTGTAACATGCATAACATCTCTCCCTTTGGCTCGCTGTATAAAGCGACTGCAAAGAAACGTAACAATGCATTAATTACTAAGCGAATTACATAACTTACACACTAAACACTGCTGAATATACATTATTATGGAAGAAATCTAAATATGCTGAAACTTCTTTCATAATACAATGTATGCTAGCCAGTGTAACTGTAGGTTTAGTTTATAACACAACCCTAGCCAGTTGTTATCATGTAACAGATGCGTTATAAATAACCTACATGATCAATACCAACAAGCTAAACAAGAACATTAAAATGTTCTACTAGTTCGACCAGCTCTTGATACATTACATAGTGTATTCGTAAGGATATTTCTATAGTTAGTTAACATTGTAACTGCCTCTTGAATGGTATTTACATGATGACATACTTCTGCAAAACTGTAACAACAATATAGATTAATTAAAAGTGAGCCTGACTCTTAATTAAACCGTTTATAAGGAAATATATCAAGAATGTGCACAAAACAATAGCTTTGGCCACAGCTATTTACAAAGAAACAATATAATAAGTGAAGCATGTTCGAGTGGAGGTGACACAAGCTTTGAGTACCTGATCTCTGGTAGGAGCCGGCAGCGTACACGTCAGGCATCTGTGGGTTGAAGGCAATGCACGAGATGATTCCTGCCTGGCCTTCCTTTGCTGACAACACACAACACTTGACATCACTACTCAATACTTGGTATCACTACACAACACCTGACATCACCACACAACACTTGACATCATCACACAACACTTGGCATCATCACACAACACTTGGCATCATCACACAACACTTGGCATCATCACACAACACTTGGCATCATCACACAACACTTGGCATTACCACACAACACCTGACATCATCACACAACACCTGACATAATCAAACAACACTTGGCATCATCAAACAACACTTGGCATGTCTGGTGCGCACTGGAAGCGGCAGGGAAGTGGAAAATGAAATTGGGATAGAAAGAAGCCAGCAAAGGAGACAAGGAAATCGTTAGTGACAGAGGATTGAGTGAGTGAGTGATTGGTTCATTCATAGTTCTAACTCTGGTGTGCATTTCTTTTACAAGGTGATGCCTGTGTGTGTGTGTGTGTGTGAGTGAGTGAGTGAGTGAGTGATTGAGTGTGTGAGTGAGTGAGTGAGTGTGAGAAAGAACACAGAGATAAAGTGGAGAGATAGAGAGACCGAGAGAGGTGAGAGGAGACAGAGGAGAGAGGAGAGAGAGACCGGAGAGACCTGCCCCCAGACTGCCACTCACAGGTATGTCTCTGCTGACAGTCGCGACCCGGTCGGTTGATGTCGAACACTCTGATGATCTTGTTGAAACCACAGTAGAGACGTTGACCATCAGGACTGAAGCACAGACTGTGGGCACAGGCCAGTTCATCCTGACAGACAACAACCAACTTCATATCATTGCAGACAATGTTCATTTACCATGATTTAAATAAAAAATACACTAATGACTAGTCAGTAACCTGTATATTTCTGGATAACCACTATCAGAACTAGGCAATTAATTATCAACTTGTCTCAATAAACATGATATAAGATATTTTGGCTGTGCCGGTCTAGTGATCAAAGCATTAGACAGTCGACAGAGAAGACTAACATTAAGGTTCCATCTACAACTGTTTCAAAACTTGGGTAATTTCATTTAGACTACTTTCAGAAAACACACAATAGCATTGGTTCTTGTTGACAAGTCATCTCTGCCACGGGAATAAAACATCACACAGAGGGAACTGGAACAAACCTGTTCCCATAACCAATGGATTTGAATATAAAACGATACAATACTGTGTCTGTTTGTGAACGCACATATCCATTAGTTTTGCATGTATGCACTCAATTTCTATGTGGCATCAAGCAAACCCTTTGGGGATGCTCATAGATTTTTTTCTAAATTCATCCAGCAGTGGGGATCTTGGGGTAAAAGTTTTAAAACGACACTTACCTCTCGTGGGACTGATTTTTTATGTGACCCAATGGGCCCATTCGGGTGTTTCATAGATTTAGATTTTTAAAACATTGTCTAGGGTAATTGGGATTTCAGGGGTCACAATTTGATAATACAGTAGTTTCTGAATCTACCCACCACCCCCACCCTCCTACCCTCAAAAACACAGGGTAACTCTACTATGCTCTTAGGGGTAAATCTAAAAACAAGTCTATAAAAAATATGCATCATGTTTCTCAATATCATTTTCAAAAGGCTCCATTTGCACATTTCACTACAGTACTTCAAAGCAAGATGACTACAAATGTTTTGACACTCTGATACATTACCCAACTTGGTATATTAGTGAAGTATTATTAGTTCATCACAACACTTGATATATTAGTGGATCACATCTGCCCAGCCTGAAGTGGCATTCCGTAAATAACAAACAAAGACACAGAAACACAAACAAGTGTAGATTTTTATATCTCAACTTTTGTGTGTTATCTGTGATGTGACGGGTAGTTCAGTAGACACTCACCAGGTGATCAAACGCCCTGTAGGAGCAGCGTAGCTGTCCTGTGAATGCGTCCCAAAGGTGGACGGGCGTTTCCCGACACGTACTCGCCACACTGCGGGAGATGCAACATGGTTAAATGAGTGCGGAATTATTATATACAAGTATAAAGAAAATGGTTGTAATACAACCATAGATCACTTAAATATATATCACTTTAGAAGTGGTAAGTAAAAGTCTTATTAAAACATTTAGGTAGATCTCAATAATACTAAATATTTTAAATACATGTTTACTTTATATATATATATATATATATATATATATATATATATATATATATATATATATATATATATTGCATACAATCAATACATTCTTTAAATTTGGATTTTTATCTATGTCATCAATTGCAATGAAAATCGGTATATCAATTTGAGGTACAACTACCAATTGAGAAATATGTTAAGAATTGATGCGCTGATCACAATATACAGTACACCCCGTATGTAGACAAATTTATGAACTGATGCACTGGATATAGACGGTTCTGTGCATCGATGAGTGAAGAGCAGTCGTACCAGCAGGTGTCAGGGTTGTCTGAAGACATGTTTGGGTACCAGGAGTAGTCGTACACCAACTCCGCCTCTGTCATTCTCAGGACAGCCGTCTACAAACAAGACCCAGTGAAACAGGAGACTGGTAGCAGGTGACGAAATCAGTAGTTTCCACAAGTGAAAGGATATACAGAAATTTGTTCTTGATTTTGAACCTTATGAGAACAAAACTTGTTCTTGAGAACAAAACTTTTTCATATTTTTATAACCTGCACAATGGTGACCGTTACTCTGATGCTACGGTGAAAGTAAATTTTTTGTGTGTGAAATAATACACCAAAATCTTAGTTCTGCTCAGTGATATCACAAAAGACAACAATTACAACAGACAGTGTTGGAATGAGTACAAAGTGAAAAAATTTTGTTTTTAGATATCTACTTTTTATCAAATTCATCACCGGACAACTACAGGAAGCTCTGAGGTTCATTCCTGTTATAAAATCACACTTTGCTTTTTTTAAGAAAGCAGAAACAATTCTGAATTCACACGTTTAATATTTAAATTTCAACAAGTAACAACTGAACCACAGTTTGTCTGTTGACCAGACAAATATCAGTGTCTAACCATCTCTGTCACGTCTGTCGTGTCCCCAGTGTACAGCTGCTCCGGCGTGTTGTAGATACGTAAGACATTGTCATCACTGTTGGTCAGTATACACATACCATCAGGCGACCTGCAATAAACACGTCCCCTGTCATGCTAATAACACATACCTGCTCTCAATCTTAACTATCCTCAACGAGATTTACATATGCAGATTTCAGTTTTTATTATTTTAACTGTAAAAATTGTAATTAAGGCTGAAATGGTTCGACCAATTTTTGTATAAAAAAATTCCCATGACATACTTTTTTTGAACTTTTTCTTTTAAACTGGTTTAATGTAATCCTCTGCCAAGCATTCCCATTTCCAATAATGTGCCAGTGACATAAACGATTTAGCTTACATCCCTGATTCTGTGTCTCAAGATGGCAGCACCCTGATTCCAAGATAGCATGTTTTTGGCCGTACACTTATAGTGTAATTAACTGTTTTATTAACGATCTTTGTGCACAATTACTATGCACAACCAATATATTTTACATATATAAGTAAATAATGTGAGCTTCTCACTGACTGGAGTATCCCTTTAAACAGCAACACTTGATGGCACTTATTCAAACTTCCCTTATCAAAAATGGAATGACCAATGTGGGATATGTTTGACAGTACAGCTGTACTCACCACTTGCAGCCCTTCAAGAAGTTGTTTCCGCACCCAGCGTACTCCTGTGTCGCCCCCGTCACCCGTGTCGGGGTTTTTGTGAAGTCACAAGGCCAGCTCAAATAAGAAAACAGTCAATAAATTCACTCTGAATACCGACTAAATATTTTCTATAAAAGTCATGTATTTTAAAGTACCGTACTTAACGAATCAATGAAAATCACCTTTATCAATCAAATAATAATGTACAACTGGTAATTAATTCAGTTCTTGCACAGTGAATTTTGCAGATTAAAACTATCAACGTCATGTACAATATACAGATAATTCCCCCCAGAAAACTTGTATTATATATATATTTGATATTATATATATATATATATATATATATATATATATATATATACACACTCTGTATTTAATACACACATAAATATATATATATTACATGACACAGAAAAACATCTTTACCAAATCATCAAGCAGTATAACTTACTTGAAATCTGTCTGCATTTCATCTTCATCTCCAGTTGGCCGTGTCCTGTCCTCCTCTTCACATGTGACACCCTCTGTGAGCTGGGAGTCACCGGGCACAACTTCCATGTTGATGTCCCCTTCCTTGACACTGGGCACCACTGGGTTGACACCATCAGTAGCCGATGTACCAGGACCCTGTGGCTCCCTGTTCTCTGTCGATACATCCACAGCACCAGGAGGTGTACCTGTGTGTGTTGTGACCACCTCCGACTGCTGGTGATGTTCACTAGACAGGGCCTCTGTTGTACCTCCTTCACACAGTGCTCTCACATCAACAGTGACATCAGTTGCCATCGTGGGAACAGCCTTGCTGTCTCCTACTCCATCACCTGGTGTAACGTTTTGTTTTTCGTGGGGAATGGTGGCACACGCTGGTTGACAATTTGTGGAGTCTGTGTCTTCACTCACAGTGTTCAGTCTACAGGTGTCCTTGGATACAGCATCATCCCGGCTGCTCTGTGCAGTTGTCGAACTATTCCTTTCCACATGACTGGTCCCGTCGTGCGGCCAGGACGGTCCACACCCTTCTACAGCTAATACTGGGTCAACACTTGGTGAATCCAACACGACCTTGTCGCTGTCAACTTCCATCGTGCCAGTTTGTAAATAGGCAGAAATGCCAGTCTAAGACGACAGAATCTCAAGACATGGTTTGCATCAAGAACTTGCCAAATGCTGTCTAAATCTCAGTGGTGCAGTTGTTTACAGAATCTGCCCAGATATGCCACGTCTTTGAGGCTGTGTCAACAAAAATGAATGTTTTAAATTATGTTTTTTTTAACTATTCACTATTCAGCTCATGCCTGCATGTCTAATGCTTTCACCTATAAAATTCATGCATACTGGCCAATGTGACCATTTAAAACAGTAACAGAAACAGTTTTATGTTCATGTACACACTGATGTGTCTATTCTAATGATGCTGGTTTGGTTAATCAAGAATGTTGTTTTTTGATATCAACGAATAGATTAAATAATATTTCTGTTCAACTTTATAAAATGTGTACTTTGATTAAGACATGTACAACTGTATGTATAAACTAATTGGTTCTGGTTGTTATATCTGATAATCTGCCAAAGCTAAATGACATGTTGACCTGTAACTAATTACTAACTACCATAATAAATTTGAGTCATGTGGTTTTTGAGACCTCACTGACAGAGCAACATCATCACATAATGCATTTATGTGAAGTATCCAATACTGAAAATCATATGTTCAATATTCCAATTCTTAAATTAATTCTACAGAATAGGTTAGTTTGATGATTTTACAATAACTACATTCATAATGTTATGGAATCAATCTACCATGTCTTAATTGGTACTTTTTTTATAGCAAAATAATGAGCTAAAAATAATCTTTAATAATCATATGCACAGATAGTTAGTGCAGAGCATCCACAAAATCTGGGGATTGTTCATATCATCATCTTCCGGGAAATTTGAGTAACAAAGTAATGCCACTTCGAACATACATTTAATGCTGACACCTAGTGTCCTACTGGGAACTGAAGGTCTCATACTCATGCATATTCCCAGACACAATATTATGGTCTTGACAGCTGACACCGAACTGGATAATTTAGTAGCCGAGTGTAAGGAAAATCTTTGTGGAATGGGTGTTTTGATAATCTCATACTGCGGCTGACATTCACACTTGCAGACGGGTACGCGCTGGTAGAGCCAGAGTTTCCCGAATATCGCCCATCTAACATGCAGCGTTCATATTTCAATTGACAATTCAAGCGCAATATGATCAAGCTACATGCAATATAGAATAAACAAATGAAGTCGGATGACATACTTTTGCAACTGTTTCGAACGGTGAAATCTTGTATTCATCTCAAATCAATAAACAATCACATTATCACGATAGTACGCGAGTTCGATTTTGGTGTTGTTGCAGACGCGCCCCCTTTCGGAATTGTGTTGAACGATAAATAAATTGTACCGATTACCCGGGCTCCGTGAGATCGCAGCACTTTTGAGCCCCCTCACTACTTCATAAGTACAACAGTTGTATATCGGCCTCCCGGCCGCCAAGTGGTAATTCTGGGTTGTTTCAGCCACACGCTGCTCGTGTTACATGCAATATTTAGGAATGAATGGGTCATTATATTGGAATTCCCACTAGTCGTGTATCCGTCTTTAAATTACTGCTGACGCAGTAGCGACTGGTGAAGTCAAATTGCTATCATTTTATAGGTAAATCCCAAGGTTTTTGAGATGATCAGCCAGGGATATAGTACGTAGCGCAACGTCCCCTGGCTTGCGAGGATGCTTTGTACCACTATGGGTTAAAATGACCTACCTAAACTCTGAGCCTCCCGCGTGCGTCTTCACAACTCTTTCTTCCAACTTCCCCCGATCATCTCGCTCCCTCCTCACGCAATGTTCTCATCTCAGAGATGGCCTTCCCCTTTCCCCGTGTCTTCCGTGTTGTTCCTACCCTGGTCTGTTTGGTAGTTTTACAGCATTCATCTTTACAAAGTCATCAACTCGTCTCAATTTGGTTCTCACCAGTCTTACTATTAGGCTGCATATGACTCCCTCATTCCACAGGTGAGTCGTTCTTCTTTTGTCCACCCTTCCTTTTATTGTTAACATTCGGACTCAGTTGTTCTTAAACAGTGTGCAGCTTTCGTCATCGTTGTTTTTTATTAATCTCACAGTCTACAAACCAATTTATTCCCATTCAGATTACACCAAGCTCCCTGTAGTTATAAATGTGGCCCCTATGGTAAAACAGACACATTTACGCCGACTCATCGACTGCGATATCGAACATTACGTGTTCACTTCTCAAAGCATTGTTTATTTTTCTGCCATGGTTAATCATCTCCGCTTGGTAATTCACACGCTCATCAGCAATGTTATCACCATTTTCTGTGTCTCTTATTTCATGAGTTCATAAGAATCTTTTTAATTCACCACACAAACCTCCAGAATACACATCCGATATGTCCGGACATATCAGGTTTATGCTCTAAGAACATGAATCATATAGAGCACAATATCAGTGTACGTTCGGAGATATATGGTTTGTGCACTAAAAAAATTGCATTGTTGGATATACGAGAAATTTAAAATGACTTCTCTGTCGAACGTTACTGGACATATGCGGTTTGCACTACAACTAGATTACGCTGCGGCACATCCATTGGGCCAACAATCTAAAAATTGCAATTTTTGGACATTTCACGGTTGTTTTCAAGCACTCGATATGTACATATATATATATATATTCCCTACTGTTGGGAGGGCTAAGCTTAATTTCTCACAAACTTAATGCATGCGCACATTGACATAACATTGCCAAGAATAGCGGCGAGAAGTGTGCCATTGCCTGCGCTGCGGCATCAACAATTGGTGATGACGTCAGTACGGTTCATGCATGACAACCAGTTATGTGTACAGAGTAGAAGTGGATCCGCATCCCGGCATGCTTCTTCCATTTCTTCTTAATAATGTCATTATTATTACATCACTTAATTGTTGTCGCGGTAGACGGCTATGATGACTTCGATAGGCAGGCAACACACTCTACAACGCGAGCAATACGGCGACAGGAACGTAAGTAGAAGAAGAATTGTTCGCCAACTCCGACCGAGAGAGACGAGACGCCCGGTTCAAGTTGACAAAGTTACGGCTTACCCTTGAAGACTGTCATTATTCATAACTATCAGACGTTAGATATTCGGGTGTAAACGGTTTGATCGTTGTAGGTTATTTTAGATAACAATAATACTACGCTAAACATAAGAAAACATGATGTCTAATTCGAGTTACCGAACCATGGAATAGACTCCCTGATACAGTGGTAACAGCTAAATCCCTAGACTCGTTTAAAACCCGACTAGACAAATTCTAGTATACCCAGGACATTGTGTATGACTTTGAAGCACCGTTAAGAACAACTAACAGTAGAACCGGAACACGCGGTCTCATATTAATAAAATATGAAAGCGAAGAGCTGATCACAGAGAAACACAGGATCCTAAGATCAGAACCATCCTAAAGTATTCTAAGGTAAGGTAATACGTAGCCGGGATTTTGCTTCCGAGGGGGCCATCCGGCATCCAGGCAAATTGTGTGTGTGTGTGTGTGCGTGTGCGTGTGCGTGTGCGTGTGTGTGTGTGTGTGCGGGCGCGTATTGGCTTTTATGGACTGACACGGTCTTCCGCAAACTTTCATCAAACCTTTTTACTTGACGTTAAGCACCATGATGACAAAGGACAAAGGAAATCTTTGTCTTGGAGTGTATCTGCAAAAGAGATCGAACAGAAAGATGACTCCGAAACGGTGATACTGAAGGATGATGGTGATAACATGGTCTTCAAGAGAAGATTTGACTTGATAGCAACGATTGGCACTCACCAGTTTGCATACACAAACTACCTGTTGATAGAACCAGATGAATCGACCCATCTACAACTGACAACAGAACAGTTGCTGGAGAATAGTGTGCAGGTCAATAGTGGCACAACCCAATAAGTTACTACATAAAACCCACCCAGAGATGTTGACTTATAGTCAGTGGGACGACAGTCTTGCAGTGTGTTGGTGGCAGTCCAGAACTTCAGTAACTACAAACCCCTGGCAAATCATATTTAAACTCATACACTCAAAAGCTCGAGGTCATGACCAAGTGAAGGTTATCTTTGACAATTATACGAATGTATCCTCACTGAAGGAAGCAACACAGTGCACAGGCAATTCCAAGGGAATATGATCTAACGTAGACGATTCAGCGTGCATCAGACCTCTCTATACCTGCCTGAAAATTTCATCGACAGGAGCACTGCTGAGAACCTAGTGACCATGGCGCACAATTATGTAAAAAGAAACCCAGACTGTCTACAGGTGTCCCGTGTAAGCATAAGCGAAGAAGCAGACAGGCACATGATTCAACATACTGCCACAACTGTGTACCAGCTTCACAGCATTTCTTCCATCAATGCTTCAAGCCGACGTGTACTTGGTGCACTGGCTGGATTTGCAGAAGGAGCAGAACCATCCGCTGAAGTGGTCAAGGGCTGTGGAGAGTTCTTGTGCACATGATTATGTTCTAGATGGTTCTACATTACCAATGTGAAGGGATTCTGGTGGCACCTGTTCAAACTCCTGAACCATGAACAAGGATTAGACAAACTCCGACGTACCCATGGTGCATGGTTGGAGCATATAAGGCAAGCACATGTACGGGCAAGTGTTTGTTCATGGGACGTAGTCTTAGACCCAATCATCCCCAAATCTATGGAGCTTGGATAGCAGCAGCCAGTGTCAGTTTTGCAGTTGACGCAATACAGCTGTACAATTAAAATATCTTTGTAATTTTGACATATCATCAAATGTGGCTGCATGAAAGGTTGGTCAGGCCAGTGTCGCTGTTTGAAAGCCAACAAGGATGTGGGGGTAGGATGGATGAACAGCTTGGGAATTCGCAGTATGGATTGTTTGTTTTCTTATTTTGAATTGACTCTGTCCGTTTCACAGAATATCTAGATAACATCTTTCAAAACGTCACCTAAAACACTTATATTTTCACATTTGTTTCTAGCTTCGATGATAGGTAGATCTTAACATACGGAATATAACAGGCACTCTTAAAATTTGAAATAAGAGGGTTTCATGGGCGCCATCTTTAAAAATGGCAAACATTTATATGTCGTTGGAATTCAAACGTAATACAACATATCAACGCTTCTAAAATACATTTTGACTTCAACTTAAGCTGTGAAAATAATAGATTTTGTCGGGATCATTTTTAAAATCGCCGCTAAATAACTATGGAACCACATAGAAAAAAAATGGTAACATGGGTTTTTAAGTTTTAAATACTATTTAGATTACTTTAAATTCCATTTACCAAGATTATACCCAAAAATAAATTTCCTTTGCATTTGACGGCATACTATATCAATCAAATATAGCCGTGCTACTCAATATCAAGCAGTTAACCAAACCCTTCTGAATATTATTTCTACACATGAGGTCTCATTGATTTTAGTGCATGCTATCATTGTTGTACATTTTATTTCACAATTTTTAATACCCGATTTTGGCGGGTTTTTAAGTGATACGGCCGTACTCCATTTTGATACGGATTTTAACTAAATTCATGGAGAAATTGTTTTTAACCACATTATGTCCCTGTATGGGACACAAACTGGAATAATCGTTTACTGTTAGTGACTAAGTAAATCGATTTGAAACGAACGAACTAAACCACCGGTTAACTTATTGTAGCGCGTAATAGAGAGCGCTCTGGCAAATCTTAGTTCTGAAAACTGCGGCAGGTGGCTCAACGGGTGGGAACGAGGCGAGTGGCAGGCGCGTGACGATTATGAAAACAGTACAGGAAATGAGGCTCGACGCCGAGTTCAACGAAATCGCCTGCATTTCTGATTTCAAAACGTTGACGCTTGCCAGTGAAACTTAGATATACGCGCGAACTGCTGAAATAAATTCTGATGATTTGATGATGTGTTTTGCGATAGGCAGTTTAGATGTGCTGAAGTGAAGTAAAACTTCGGTAATCTTCTAGTTAACTGGCCTAAATTATTAGATCCTTTTAAAAACGGGTTTACAACGTTTTTTCTATGTATTTGTGCTTGGAATGTCATTCTGCAGCACTGCATAATTTCTTAATTGTGCTTTAGATCAATTTAATGTCGCCGAGTCGACATAAATAAGCCGATGTCACTGGGCGTGAGCAGTTAACGCTCCCCAGACGGATCACGACCGCAAAGGAAAGGCGATGTCTTGCGATTTGCGAATATGTCCCCAAAACTAAGGTTACATCATTAATTTGTATTCTATATAATGCAGATACATATGTTTTAAGCATACATTTATAAAATATGGCTAATTGTTTTTGTTTTATTTCAACTTCGCAATGCACACGCTAGACATCTCCTTTGACAAAGCCGGACTTTGAGGCCCCGATGCGTCTGGGCTGCGCTAATTGCTTGCGCCTTGTGACATCGGCTTATTTACGTCGACTCGACGGCATTAAATTGATCTAAAACACAACTTAGAAAAATAATATATGACTTCTTTTTATGCAGAATTACATTCCAAAGACATACACATCGAAAAAAACGCGGAAAATCCATTTTGAAAAGGCCTTAATAACTTAGGCCAGTTAACTGGAAGATCTGATTAGTGATACGGATTCTTACAGAATATTAGGTCAAAAATACGGATTGCCATCTCAAAATATGTGGCCTGTCTGCTGCTCAAGCCAATCGTTCACGAATGTCGACATTAATATATTTGTACAGAGGTTACCAATCGTCAGACGTTATCCCATTCTTGAGTTATTTCTCTAAAATGTCAATAAATTTCCAGATTGAAAGATTTGTGTGTGTGTATATACCAGTTATGGCAAGCTACAAGTAAACTATTTTTAATAACTTCAAACATTACAATGTTTATGAATATTCAAAGTCACTGGTTTTACGATCTTAGATTTTGATTATCCCTTCCTCGCATCATACCAAATGTTTTGGTCTGGTAAACTATTTTTAATAACTTCCAACTTGGTAATGTTTACGAACATTCAGTCACTGATTTTACGATCTTAAATTTTTGTTATCTTTTCCTCGCATCTTACCGAATGTTTGGTCTGGTGTCATGTCTACGCATCTACGCAAGGACGCTAACTGACAACGTTATCGCACGCGATATCTGTGGCCACATGCTTGTTGATGCAGGGCTAAGTCCCATCTCTAAATGCTTTCTGCAGTGGCACACGGCTCTCTCCTGCAGGGACGGATGTTTTTACTTTTCTGCAGAGCAACTGACGATCAGTGTATCCACAGCATTTAGACCAGTGTTACAGAATGAATGAATTCAATGTCGACATGGCAAATTAAATCGGAACACAGATCCTTGAATTGATGATCGAAGAAAAAACACTTAATGATAACACATTCGTAAAATTCAGTAAAGATGTGAAAGTTGATTCTCAACTCTTCTTCCAGCGCCTTCTAGTAGTAGGAGAAAGAAGACGTGATGAACTGCCTCTGGTCCTGAAGCACGAACCAATGTAGTTATCCGTGTGTTAGATGTGAGGACATGTTGAA
>JAODUO010000096.1:635000-647500 GCA_025642075.2 Ridgeia piscesae | reverse complement strand
CCGTGTGTTCTTGTGGTGATCTCTGACAGTCCGTGTGCTCTTGTGGTGATCTTGGCGGTCCGTGTGTTCTTCTGTTAATCTCTGACGGTCCGTGTATTCTTGTGGTGATTTCTGACGGTCCGTGTGTTCTTGTGGTGATCTCTGACAGTCCGTGTGCTCTTGTGGTGATCTTGGCGGTCCGTGTGTTCTTCTGTTAATCTCTGACGGTCCGTGTGTTCTTGTGGTGATCTCTGACAGTCCGTGTGCTCTTGTGGTGATCTTGGCGGTCCGTGTGTTCTTATGTTAATCTCTTGACGGTCAGTGTATTCTTGTGGTGATTTCTGACGGTCCGTGTGTTCTTGTGGTGATCTCTGACAGTCCGTGTGCTCTTGTGGTGATCTTGGCGGTCCGTGTGTTCTTCTGTTAATCTCTGACGGTCCGTGTATTCTTGTGGTGATCTCTGACGGTCCGTGTGTTCTTGTGGTGATCTCTGACAGTCCGTGTGCTCTTGTGGTGATCTCTGACGGTCCGTGTGTTCTTGTGGTGATCTCTGGCGGTCTGTGTGTTCTTGCGGTGATTTCTGACGGTCCGTGTGTTCTTGTGGTGATTTCTGAAGGTTCGTGTGTTCTTGTAGTGATCTCTGACGGCCCTTGTCTGTTGTTGTCTGGCGGTCGCCGTGTTCGTGTGACGTGTGTTCTCGTGCGCCCGCAGGTACCTCGATCACATTGAGATATTCGACATGCAGCACGGCGCGTTTTGGTATCTGCCTTGCCGCAAATGGATTGTCGCCAATGACTGGCGACTTGACTCGACGAAGGTGACACTTCGTCCGGTCATACAGAGCCGTGCCAGGTGAAACCACAACCATATTATATGTGTGTATGTATGTATGTATGTATGTATGTATGTATGTATGTATGTATGTATTATTATATATATATATATATATATATATATATATATATTAATATATATATATAATATATATATATATATATATATATATATATATATCATAATACATACATACACATATATTGTTGTAATGTTGTATACAATTCATTACACAAATTGTCAATATTGGTATGTAACATTACCTATTTAATTTTGCTAGACGTTCATATAGCAATATCTTGCAGTTTACTCGTCGTGAACCTGGCCAAAGGGTTTCTCCGCCTGCACTTATTGGCGCCAGTTTTCCACTGGTCGCCGCACGAGTGCGCCACCAGTGCCATTTTGAACCTCATTCTGCCCCTGGCTCTCGTCCTCGCTACTATGGGCACCGTCGCACTGCTGTGTCGACCGCTTCAGGTAATCACACTTTCGCAATTTACCCGTTACTACGGTCAAACTGGATATTTTTCTATGATTTGAATGTAAATACACAATATTTTATATTAAACCAATGGCGCATAGGAAAACCGTTCAGTTATGAACATCGATCAGCATAATTTGCGACGGGCCAAGTTAGTTTTTCAAGGATTCATAGTAGAATCACCAAAATTGACTTATCTTGATATTATAAACTTACGATAACTACTCATCTCAATCCTTCCCAGAATGCAAAAATATAACTGACATTTCAACACTTTAAAAACTGCATTTTAAATTGACCAACGACGTGAAAATGTTGCTAATAGTTTATAATTTGGCCAGCACATATCTTAACAGCATCTCTCTTCACTGTTTATTTTTGCTCTTCATTTGATTGCATCAGTAGAAACAGTAGAATATAATGTATTATACTGATCATGTACAGACATGCACAGTCGAAAAGCACACTGTGTAAAGTGATGCCACCTGGCGACTAAATTAAAACTAACATAGCACATCACTGCAACGCTCCCACTCGACGATTGTACGGCGATACAGTTTACTCATGCAGTAGAGTAGAAACATTAACTACACATGTAGAATTAGCAGACGTAGATTTCAACCCAAACAGGCTAAACGGTAAACGTTAACACAGCCGTTATACAGACTACTCAATAGTAACTCATCACTCGAACGGCGGGAATATTAATCATCAAATAACGCGCAAAAATACAATAGTCTTTTTTTGCAGACATAAACATGAGTTAGGTTATAATCCTAAACCATTATAACGCAATTATAATCTGTCAACTACATAATACACTATATATGTGTACTTTTACAAAACTCACATTTAGTAGGTAACAGTGAGAGAATTACAACAAGATTGTTGGCGAAATACAAACGAAATCGGAAATGCCGATGATGGCGAACAACAACAAAACAGCCTCGTCCTTAATTAAAGCCAATCTGCAGCAACCGCACAGCTAATCCACAAGCGGCACTAACATACACTCTCGCTTTAAACAAAATCATATTAAACGTCATTTAGACTAAGCAAGCAAATGACCGATTCATTTAGTCTGTAGACCCCTATTAACTCTTTACGTACGTAACACCGAAAAGTTGTCTTTTGTTTTCCTTCAGCAAAAGGCTGTTAGTCATAATTAGTTAGTTTTATTTATTCATTTATTTTACTCATCGTCGTAAATTGTATATAATATTTAATTAACAGTTTTAATATGAATAATTTAATGTTTCTACATTTGTTTTGTCTGAAAGTTAATTTTACAGTTGTATTTATTATTATTAATATTAGTTTTAACACATAATAAATAGCTTTGTATTTTATTGTACAGCGCTTTGAGCATTTTGGATATTGCGCTTTATAAATAATAAATATTATTATTATTATTATAATAATCCACTGCAACATTTTCCAGCTGTCCAAAAACGAAGACGACCCTACCTTGATATTTGACATCACCCCAGGAACGTACGCGGCCGCAATCAACGTTATCGGACTGATCGGTTGCGCCCTCGGGTGGCTGCTCAAGTTGATGCACACGCGACGTTTCTTCTCAGCGCTTGTGGCGCAGCCTGGCGGACACCAACGACTCGGTTGTTGCGCGCTGAGCGACCGTAGCGAGGAAGACGACGGCTGTACGACACCATTGTTATCTGGCCCTAAAACGTCGTGTACATTGGGGTCAAGCCATCGACACAACCATGATGGGAAGGGCGACGTCAACAATTATCAATCAACGGATCACAATTCGGCAGTTCCAATAAAGTCGGAACACCGAGAGAAGCCGAGCGCAGGAGACGACGCCGTTGGCGACTCGAGGACGATGCTGACTGGAGCCAGCTTGCTTCAGACTAGAGCCAACCGGCTGCAGGCGGCAGCGTCTCAAACCTCCCCCGCTGTGTCTAGTGTCGCCATACAGACATCGTCAAGACAACAAATAAACCAACAGCCACAGGTCGCGGAAACGGTGTCCAATACGACAACACAAGTGTCTAATGCGACAACAGCAGATTGTAGTGCGACAACACAAGAGTGTAGTACAACACCAGAATCCAGTACTATAACACCAGAGTGTAGTACGACGACACCGGAGTGTAACTCGACGACACCGGAGTGTAACACGATAACACCGGAGTGTAATACAACGACACCGGTGTCGGACGCGACCTCTGTGTCGACCGTGCACTTGTTGACCCTGCCATCGCTGAGTCGTGTAGTCGACGACAACGGTCCCGTCGACATCAAGACTTTAATATCGCTCTTTTCTGAGCAGATCGGCGCGCCTCCCACGCCCAGCACCACGTGGTCGACCCCGGGTAGACGGCGGAGTAAAACCCGCACGGCCCTGCCCGTGAGATACGGCTACAAAACACGTCGTGTCTCGTCGACGCCATCTACGAACATCATGAGCGAGCCGTTCATCGGAGTGAAGGCGACAATTCGGAAGATGACCCACCATGACCCCAACGACCCGCGCGATGATGACGAAGACGGTGGCGGAGACGAGCTCCAGTGTCGACATCACCATCGCGATCGACGCTGCAAACATCGTCAAACAGACGACGATGACGACGACAATGACGAAAGCAGTGACAGCCAGAAGGGGAATCATCATGACCACCATCATCATCACCATCATCATCACCACCAGCAGCAGGACCAGCAGGAGCAACAAACAGAGGACGACGAACAACGACAATTACGACAAGCCTCCTCAGAGACAATGACGGACACAATCAAGATGGTGACAGATTCGGTCGACACCCTTCCGGAGGAGACCGCTGGCGACGGCGTTGACCGCGCACACTGTCTTCGTCCCGGCGAGATTGACCACGATGAACCGCCTGGCATTGTTCAGCAAAGTAAACCAAAGGTTGTCGCTGCACCTCCTCCGTGTCCACCGACGCCCGTACATGGGCTGGCAAAGTTTCGTCAATTCTTTCACTTAAATCGTCGGCCAGAGAGACGCATATCATGCGACACCTTTTAAGCAGCCATCAGCTAAATACGTTCTCCAGATGTTACTGCAGGTCACTGTTGTCGAATTCAGCTTAAAGCTTACAATGTGGATGAGGATACCTGTCGTTCGACGCGAGTTCCTGGCCACTGCGCAAACATTTAACGTGTCCATAGGCGTAATCACAACGTAATGCTTCAACGTATTACAGAAACGCAAATGTTAAACATGCGTAAGTTTACCGAAAGAGTGACTGTGTGATGATGAACGTGGTGTTGTGTCATTGCATTCCCAGAGTACGGGGAATAATTTGACTTGTGTGATAATCTATATATATATATATATACATATATATATATATATATATATATATATATATATATATATATATATATATATATATATATATATATATATATATATATATATAGTTGTGTAATAGCGCATATGAGAATATCGTCGGCGAAGCGAAGATGTTTAAGATTTTCGCCGTCTATCTTAAAGCCTGTGGTTTTCCAAGTCAGTCGTCGGAATATGCTTTCGAGTGCTGCCGTAAATAGATTGGGCAACATGGTGTCTCCCTGTCGTACTCCTATCCTGATGTTGATCTTGGTGCCTTCTTTGTGTAGGTGGACTGTCATCGAGCTGTTGGTGTAGATTTCGTTCAGGAGTTCGATGTACACATCTTATATCCCCTGTTCTTGAAGCGAGGTCAGTACGGCTTGAGTTTGCACGGAGTCGAAGGCTTTCTCGTAGTCGACGAATGCGATGCATAGTGGGATATTATATTCTCTGCACTTTTCTTTCAGTTGGTTTACGACGTGGATGTGGTCTGTCGTTGAGTATCTGCTTCTGACTCCAGCTTGCTCTCATGGCTGGTTTTCGTCGAGTGTCTTCTCTATCCTTTTCGTTAGTACTTTCGTGAGTATTTTATAGATGTTTGATAGTAGACATATCGGTCTGTAATTCTTGAGGTCGTTCTTATTTCCTTTCTTGTATATTATCACCATCTTAGCGTTCTTCCACCCCGTTGGTATTCGTCTTTCTGATAAGCATTTGGTGTACATCTTAGCAAGTGCCTTCGAGATGGTATCTTCTCCTGCTTTCAATATCTCGATGTTTATATGGTCGTTATCCCAATCTTCATATCTCGTAGTGCTGCTACCACCTCCCATGATGTTATCTCTGGTACCTCTTTTTGGGTCAGTGTATATTATAATACTATGTTCACTGTCGTATAGCTCGGTGTAGAATTCCTCTATTCTTTCTATGATGTTATCTTAATTAAGAATTTCTCTACCCTGCTTTTCTAGGAGTGTGATCACAATTTGTATTGGCCTAGCTTCTGTGTTCTTCGGACTATCCTCAGGCTCTTTGATGCCATGATCATTTCTCGTATGATCTCTTGGTTGTATTTCCTGGTGTCTTCTCTTGCGTTCTTTTTGATGATCTTGCATATTTCTGCGTACTCTATTCGTTGTTTATCGTCGCCGTCTCCCACTATTTCTCGTTGTTTCGTCATCAGGGCTATTGCTGGTGACGATTACCTCGATTTCAGTGGCTTGTTGATTGCCTTACCCACTTAGTCACTCTTGACGTGCTTTGTTGGATAATGTCTGCGATAGTTTCGCTCATGGTGTCGATGTCGTCTAGTTCTTGTAGTGTCTCGAATCGGTTTCTCAATTCGAGTTGGAATTCGATCTTCTTTGATCCTATTCGTGTGGCATCTATTTTTGGTTATCAATTTTTTCCTTTCCACCTCTATGTCCAGTTTGATGTTGCTTATAAGTCATAACCATTCTGTGGTCACTTCCAATGTTGAATTGGTTGACTCTGGCTGGCCTGTTTGTTAGGGTGTAGTCAATTTCGGTCTGCGTTACACCGTTTGAGCTTTTCCACGTTCATCTCCACCCTGCTTTCATCTGGAACATTGTATTCATGATTTTTACGTCCTTGATGTTGCCCATTCTACCAAGGTGTCGCATCCTTAGTTTCGTAATTCGAGCTCAAATTTACCCGTTGCCGCTTCCATGGGGTTTGTTCTTTTCCCCATTTGCGCATTGATGTCTCCCATCACTATCGTGTTGTAGCTTCGTTTTCCTAAAGTCTCACCGACGTCGTTGTAGAAGCTAGTTATGTCTTCTTCTGAGTATGATGTTGTCGGTGCATATACTTGCACAATCTTTAGTTTGTAGCGCTTTGTTATACACAGAATAAGTTCTGCAACCATGGGGCTAATGCTGTTTGCCCTCACTGTATGGCTTTCCATTTCCTGTTTATGAGAAAGCCTACTCCTGCTTTGCCGTTGTTTGCCTTAGAATGGTATAGTAGGTGGCCGCTTTATAAGGTCGTGTAACATTCCTCTGGTCTTCTCACTTCTCTCTAAATATATATATATCAATATATATGTGCGTACGTGACGTCCAATATGTGATGTATGCGTGCGTGTCTGTATAAGTATGTGTGTGTGTGTGTGTGTGTGTGTGTGTGTGTGTGTGTGTGTGTGTGTGTGTGCGTGTGCGTGTGCATGTGCGTGTGCGTGTGCGTGTGCGTGTGCGTGTGCGTGTGCGAGTCTGAGACGTCGATGATATCTGTAACCGGCGACGGAGTACGACCTCACTGCATCGCGGGGGACTTCGTCAGAGAGGAGGAGGCAACGCAACTGAGTGTGTGAATTGTTCACAAGAGTGATCGGATCCGTTAGGAAAACTAATGTATAGACACTAGACAGCAAACATAACTTGTACACCTCTGCACTAATCAGGAATACCAATCCGTGATTTACAATTATGTACACAAGCCAGCTTTGCAGCCGTGTCATAAGAACGACTGACACACCAGAGGCATAATGAAAAGCATCTACGATATTACATTGGATACACTGTAGTTGTGAAAATATCAGGACACAATATTATGGACGACCCAAAAAACGATTATTATCATCACGATTATTGGCAAAGAAACAGTCTACGCAGGCAATTATGACGTATTTATTGTAGTTATCGGTTTCCAAGTGGTGACACGTGATATTGGTTATGTCGTAGTCTACTGACATGTTCACTTTCGCTTTCTGACTTGTTCAATCACGTCAATGATATTTGTTTTTTCTCTTATCCAGATAGCTTTTCGTCCCGGTGTGTGATGTTCAACACATTACTTTCCATCTTTGTTTGTGCGGGTGGTGGCATGTTCTTTGCCTAGCCTGGCTGGCAAGTATACATATGTTTCAGCGTCGCATATAATTGCTGGCAGTACGCTTGAGTTGTAGATTTGTTTCTTGGAGCAGGTTCCAAAGTTACCCTTAGAGATGCCGAGGCGCTTGGGGAATGCTGTCAGCCGGTCGTGATTCTTTGGATCTCCATGTCTTGCTGGTTTTGTCTCCGATGCTGTACCGTGGTCCCAGCTAGGTAAACGGTGCTTTCTGTTCCCTATCTGAGTGGTTGGTTTATCAGGTCTGTCTTCTGAATATGCTTTCGATCGAATGTTGCCATAAACCTCTTGGGTGATATATATATATATATATATATATATATATATATATATATATATATATATATATATATATATATATATATATATATTAATAGTAGTAATAGTAGTAATAGCAGTAATAGTAGCACACCCGATTGCTAATAAATAATTATATCCCTTTTCCACTTGCATCTTTTTTCGATGACAATCTGGCTAAAACCTTCCCTCACAAATCGTCTGCGGTGCACGATCGCATGCATGCGCACGCACGCACGCACCAGGTCTGTGTCGCGATTAATATGGTCGCATTAGCGTTTCCGGTGGCACATCGCCATTGTCTGCCGCCCTCCCGTCGAGCGTCATTAGCGCAGAACCGGAAGTGAACAACGGCCGTTTATGTCTGGCGACAGGCGTTCCTGGAGAGAGCGAGGTTTTTACTGCCGTCATCAAGTGGTGAGCACGGTTCGATGACGCAAGTCCGCGTTCGCTGAAGAACGGCTTTCTTGTCGCTGGTCGAACGAGTAATAATTACACTCCATTGTGTCGCCGACTTTATGGCGTCCGACGTGGGCTCAGGTCGGCCTACATGAATAACGATTTATCGTTTGACGCATTAACTGGCGAGAGCGCGCGCTTTTTGTGTTTCCGCTTATGTTTTCATGTCCAACAAAACACGTACACTAATAGAGCGACACGGCCGCCGTAATTGAGCTGCTATGTAAGTTGAGTCGCAACGGTCATCAATCTATGGCTTTAGTTGTGTTCACTAGCTGAATAGAATATTCCACGTATATCATTGACTCTTGAATGTGCGTCATATACACTTGAGACATAACGGCCTTTTGCTAGTACGTTTGTTTTTAAAAGTTGCAGCTTTCAACTATAGGTGGATGACCGCCTCGAAGCAGGCATGGGATTAGACGATTGCTAGCAGAACAACAATGGAGCTGTGATATAGCTGTGTGCTTTCGTTTGGCATCCCTAAATGTGGAGTGTTCTGAGAGAGGCCATGTAAGCTAGTGGACAACGAAATGTCGGTTCATTTCAAGACTAACACAGGGAACTATATACTTTTCCCACTATTATTAACCTTGATTCGGAAAGTAACATAAACGTATATATTACGTGTATTATTAAGTTATATATATATATATATATATATATATATATATATATATATATATATATATATATATATATATATATATATCAAGATACATACATATACTGTGGCACATATATATATAATATAATATAATATATATATATATAATATATATATATATATATATATATATATATATATATATATATATATATATAATTTAATTATAAACATAAAACAAAAATATACTGATGAACAAACAACAATACATAATTACATAATTTAATGAAATCATGAATACTATTTGAAATAGTATTTAAGACATATCATGTCAAATCATATTATTTAATTACAAAGTTTCACACGTTCCACAAGCTCCGCGTGCTGTACCTTTCTCTTGACGTTTATATAATATGCATCGCATGTCAAGATTATATGGAATAACAACAAACAACGTCTGAACACATCCCGTGCATCAGTCAGCATCTTGCCCGTCCATCCACACGACATCACCTAGCGTTGGGTCGGCGAACTCTGTGAAACATTTTTAGTACTTTCGACAGCCCGCGTAACTCCGGCTCTTCGCTTTTCACCAGGACCGACCCCGAGCGGCAGTCGGACGGACGTAAGAGCGGAGTTCTCGACGAGACGTTGCGAGTCTTAGCACTAATCACACTCCCGTGGCTATCGACGAACACGCCGACTTCCTCAAGGTCTCTCGGGCGGAGACAGTGCCCTCGGTCAATGGCATCTATGCTGTCGGTAGCTAGCGTCTGATTACTGTTCTTCATAGCCTTTATCGCTCCGACGATACTTTCCCGTTGTCTCTTCTTTAAGGTCGCATCGACGTCGTCCTCTGGCTCAGTGTTGGTGTCTTCAAAACAGCCGCGACCATTGTCGTAGTGGGTGGAACGGATGCGACGCGTTTTGTCGTTTTTGGAACGGTTGGTTACCCTTTTATCATCTTTAAAACGGCTTTTGCTTGTGACGTCTCCACGAAGACTTCTGGGCCCCCTTTGGATGTTTGGCAGACGAGTTTGGTTCCTTGTATTGTCTTGAAGACTGTGTTGCTTACTACTGTGTCCTTGGAGATGTGTTTGGCTCTTTTTGTTGTCCAGGGAAGGGGTGCTGCTTTTGACGTCTTGGAGACGGGTACGATTACTCTTGTCTCCATGAAAAAATTTCTGGCCTTTCTTGCTGTCCAACAGACGGCTGTGACTCTTGTCGTCATCGAGTTGTGGATGATGGTCGATGTCGTCGTCTTTCCGACTGTGAGTTGGTCGACGATTCCGGCTCCGCGTGCGACTACGACTCTGCTGGCGACTGCGATGGCTTGCCTCCAATGCGTCTTCGATATCTTGTTCCGGTGAAGACTTATCTTTGACAAGCTTATGTATAGTGGCTTGGACCCCTATGAATGGTTCCGACGCGACTCTCAAAGCGGGAGCCGGCATGGAACCGATGTGACTGGTCCTATTGCGGTATGGACTGCCTCTGAAGCGGTTGTCATTTGCCGTGATGTCCGCATACACATTCGTCGTTTGCTTGATGACAGGCGCGAGTGGACAGCCGGCGTTCGTCGCGAACATCGATATTAGGTTCTTGACTTTGCTGCTGTCGTCACGTTTGCCGCCAGTTTTAGTCGCGCGTGGTTTCTCTACAGTATGCACTGCTTCCGGCTTTGTCTTCTCGGGTGGCGGAGACGACGTGACCACCTCCGGTCGGTTTGCCTTTCTGGGTGACTCACGTCTCGCCGGGTTACAGGTTGTGTGTTGTTTTGTGTTGGATGCAATCGGTGGAGTTCGCGCTGTCGATTCCTGTCGCGGGGTCACCGCGACGTACGCAACGCTGTTTGTCTCCGGTTGTTGCCGCGCCTGCAGTGTAAGGTTCGCTACCGCAGGTGTCGGACCGGGCATATAGGATGAACTCCTCGTGTCCTGCCTGTAGTCCCCTCGGCCGCTGTACGTCACTTCCCGCACCTGTCCCCTCGGTCTGACGAACTCCCGTCTCCCCGACCACTGCACCCGTTGTCTGCCCGTCCTGTAGCGTGATACTTGGTGACCGGAAGACGAGCTGCTGTCTGAGCTGGAATATCGTCTCTTGTCGAACCACGTTCGCGACAACAGCGCTCTCTTTGCTGTGTCGTCCGAGTCGTTGTGACGCTGCCAACTGGCGCAGCAGCGGAGGCGAGCGTGATAGCCGGGCTGCGCAATGAGGGCCTTGAAGACACGACGAATCTGCGTCTCCTTCGCGAGCCAACCCATGCCGGCCGCCATGAACCCGGGCGCCACTATGACGGCGACATAGATGCTCGTGTCGACGTAACTGACGTCATGCGTCGTAAGTCTCTGGAAATATCAAAATGCAAAATTATTAGTAACATAATAATAATAATTAATAATAATAAGTGATAATTAATAATAAGTGAACAAAACAACTATGTTAGTTGCTAAAACACATTTGTATACCCTTTTATTACCTATTGTAACATAATATGGGGAAGAACCCCAACACTATATTTATCGAAAATTGATGTATTGAAGAAACAAATTATTCGTATAAGTCATGCTGAAGTTAGAAGTCATACATACCTTTTATTTAAAGCACATCAAATTATGAACATCTACCAACTGAACAAATATGTAACTTGTATATTAATATACAAACATAATAGGGCTATGTTACCAAATATATTTAATGACATGTTCATGAAGTACACACTATCACACAACTATAGTATGGGACAACATATAGCTTACAAAATACCACATTGTAAAACCAACACCAGTTAAAACACACCCGCTTATGTTGGTCCCAAACTGTGGAATACTATTATCATATCTATGAATATATTTAAAAAGGCAATAAAACAATACATCTTGAGAACATCTTAACAAGAAACACTGCACAATTAGGATACAGTGGTATATTTAAGTATAATATTATGTCTTAATATTTGTGAACAGTATGGCTAATTGAGATAACTCATTATCATGTTTTTATCATATGTATTTGATTAACTGTGATATGCTCGCATCAGCATAATTGTTGATAATTGAAAAAAGGAATCATTAGCAGTTCGCTTCTTTCCTGCTCATTGTTGATTGTCTATCCTAATTTGTATGTATATGTCCTGTGTTTATATTCAATATTGTTTCGGACAATCAGTCAATAAAGCAATTATGTATTTGGTAATGATAATTATAGTAGGTATTGTCATTATTATCATATAATGTGAATATAATGGGTGGTAATCTAAAATGATGACAAAGTGTGTGGCCACAGTCAGAGGAGTAGTCTATTTTTGATATGTAACATAACTATTTAATAGATGGTTTTTAATTCGTTCGCTTTTGCCAATAAACTGTCGTTCCAATTAATTTTAGATTACTGCAATACTCCAACCGACTTCTGACAAGTAATTATACAAGGATCACGATGCCGGTGTATCGGCATATGTTGTGAAAACACGCATAATAAACCTACATACACTAGAAGCTTTAGATACATTATTATTGATACAATCTCTACACGGCAAATGTTAGTTAACGTGACGTCGATGTCTTTGACAGCGGTGTCCGTCGGAAAGCGGGTGCTATTCGCGGATTATAGAGAGTACGAAAGGATGTCAAAAAGCAATATCGGCA
>JAODUO010000096.1:627500-630000 GCA_025642075.2 Ridgeia piscesae | reverse complement strand
CAAGATGCACAACACGGTGATTCAGACAACCCTAATGTTCTGGGCGGAGACATGTCTCCTGAAGAGAACAGAAGAGCTTCTCCTCATGCGAACTACGGTGAGGATGATCAGATGGGCGATTAACATCTCGCTCAAGGAAGAGCAAACAGACGAGAAGGTGGGATAACTGGCGGGAGTTGGGCAATGCCCTGCCCAGGGATTATTATTAACGGGACCGGGCGATCTGAGTAATGTCCCTTATATCCAGTAACTAGTAAATCTATTGACAACGCACCTTTATCTTTTATGGTGGACACTGGGGTAAACTACCCAATTAGTTCCAATTGAAATGCTCTTGAAAAATACCAGGTTAATTTGTTGTCGTCATATCTTATCTTGACAATATCTTGAGTACGCCTACTTAAATTGACCAAATAAAATATATACATTATGTCTGGATTGGCAAAATATTAAAGACTAATAGACAGAACATTTGTATGCAGTATAGTATGCAGTATAGTATGCAGTTTAGTATGCAGTATAGTATGCAGTATAGTATGCAGTATAGTATGCAGTATAGTATGCAGTATAGTAGTGGCAGGCGGGACTACCCGCATGGGCGGGGAACTTTCTGTTAATGTTTGGCGCTTTTCAATATTTCACACAACTGAAACCACGCCTAGAACGATATATAAGTAACATATTTTGCAAATTTACAATTCATACTTCTACCACACTTGGTGTTAGCGAGTGATCTTAATACTAAATGCCTTGTCGTTTCAATGACATAATTTAAGTTATATAGACTATATACTGTAGTAATATCATAGTGCGATAAAAAAACTGGATTGTGTGTGGTGCCGGCAAGCAGTACCTAGGGCCTATAACAAGCGATGTTTGAATGTATTCATACAGCAATTGTTTCTTTAATTAAAAACTATTATCCATATAGGACTAAGGAAACAAGAGGGTACATTAGTTTACAGAATTCAAATTTACAGTTTAACCACTTTACTATGTGAAACACCCGTAACAGACAGCGATCATAAAATAAATAAAGTTGATATGATATACATCGCATCGTCTGACACACGCTTTGAAGTAAAACATACAAATGTGCGGTATAATTTGCAAATCACGCTCATGGTGAAATCACGCGTTACATTACGAGAATGGCCACACACCCCTATACGCTACACTACACAGGCGACAGTAGAACCGAGACAAACCGTCAGTAGTTGTCGATGGCCGACTGAATCCGACATCGACTAGACAGACCAGGATCAACGTGATACCGCACAAATTCATCGTGTAGCCCTATTTCTGTAAAAACGTTCCGTAACTACGGTAGTAGCTAGCGACGTTGTTTATTACGTCACACGCTGGATGCCAACTTGACAGGGAGTAGGCCTACGCAACAAAATCTCCAAATACAGTCAATATTGAGAGTATATAATAATGAATAAGTTGTTCTAACAGAAGATGGCGAGTATTACGATTTAGTAAAAATGGGTAGGCATACACAGCCTGTATATTAATGTATCTCTCGATACGGGTTACTCTATTCTTGGCATCGAAACCATGACTTCCGTTTAGTGGGTAAGTGAGGCGGTTTCACCAAAACAGTAAGCAACTATCTTTGAAATTCTTTCATTAGCTATAAATTGTTCTAGCGCCTAGTTAAATATAATTGTTTTTTATTTCGAACATGCATGCCAATCGTTTGATGTTCGATAGGCCTATAAAGCCTATTATTGGTGTATATTTTCCCATGTCTATTATTGAAATAAATCGTAAATAAATCGAAATGTTTTATTGATTAGATAGGAGACCCAAATGATTACGCAGGTTGAAACTAAAGGCGGCACCCAGTGCCAAAGACGAACGAGGTTTTTAATATACCATGGCTCCGTGTTCATCAAGTCATGGTCACATATCCTTAAATGATATGTTCATATATTTCAAGCGTATCAGCCCCTCAGTAATGGTGCCAAAGACTAAAACCTACGCGCTCGCCCGAGTGACTCGGTGTAGCGCTTACATTGTTACGGTCGTTATAAACTTTCCGATTGACGTTTCTGCGCATGCGCGATAAATCATCAATGTGCAGCGAAACGACGAAGCATATTTTGTATAAATGCCACGGGCTGTTCGTTAACTATCCTGAGATGATTACTGTGAAGAGTTGCTTAAAATGTCGTTCAATACAATAACATCTTACGTTTGTTTAAATCACTGTCACGGATTATGGCGCACTACAGTCACGTGATTTACGATTGCTATCAAAACATGCCTCAAAACTTGTTTGCCTCGTGTTGATTTGCGACAAATAACTTTGCAGAGAGGTTATATACCTCCTAACTAACAACCCGTAGTATTTATACCATAAATGTATTGTCCTTTCGCTGCACATTGATGATTTTATATTTATCACGCATGCGCAGAAACGTCAATCGGAACGTTTACAACGCCGGTACATCGGTCCTCGTTTCAGTTCCAACCAGTGGCTCCCCCTCGGGAG
>JAODUO010000096.1:610000-622500 GCA_025642075.2 Ridgeia piscesae | reverse complement strand
CTAGACAACGGGTGTATCTGCAGCGATAGGAACATCTCGTCGATATGTCCGACGGAACATTCAAATTGCTGTAGCGCAGTGATTGACGAAACCCGGAACGTGAATGGGACATAAACAACGCGCCTGTCTACGCGTGGTCGATGTGCGATAACCCGGATGTAACGCTACAGAACTCTCCACTTCCACGTTGACTGAAGCGACTGAGGGGAGACGGTCTCATAACTGCTTATTGGAATAGTGCCTAGAGGAAACGCGCTACGAAAATTGTATTTAGGCGACGCGTCAGCGGTATCACGAGTCTTCAGTCACATTGGAAACTGAATATTGTGGAGGTGTTAAACATTGTGTGTGTGGGGGGAGGGTGAATATGTGCGTGCGTGCGTGTGTGTGTGGTGTGTGTGTGGTGTGTAGTGCGTGCGTGCTGTGTGTGTGTGTGCGTGCGTGCGTGCGTGTGTGTGTATATATATGTGTGTGTGTGTGTGGTGCGTGCGTGCGTGCCTGCGTGTGCGTGTGTGTGTGTGTGTGTGTCCTATATACACACTGGTCACTTGGTGTATGCCACGAAACCAAAATATTATTGAAACATCTCACACATGCTTGCACACACGCGCTCGTGCATGTGTGCGTCAACCCACACGAACGAGTGAGTGAATAATTACTACACGGTTACAATCAACCAACACATTGGGAATGTCCTAATACACACCACGATACATGTCTCCGAGGCATCCACTCGCAGCACCGACCCCGGTCATCCGTCACTCCGGAAGCTCCCCTCTCCATCCCGTCAAGTGGTCTACCAACACGGCACTTGTAATACAACCCGCCGCTATCTAAGTACGTGAAAACATCGGTTGCGATTCGGTTGTGGCTATTCATAGCGACGCCAACAACCTGTCCCACGCATTTATGGAGCGTTTACAAGGAGGGGGATAAGATAACTGCAGGGATAAATCGCCACCGCTCCCTGCCTCCAGTCGGAGATGGCTCGGTGTGTGTCCTACACTTGTAGAAACAGATGGGAGAATTTGACAATTTCTGGCCGCTTGCCACTTCGTGTCAAATTCAAAAGGATGCTTACTGTCAGCTTGTAGGTATAAAGTAGTTGTTTCCTATGTGCATTGTTCTATGTTTGTCAATATTTATATATAAATATAGATAAAGGGTAACTGGAACATTCAAACAGGAAATATATTTTGAGAAGGGCATGGGGACTATTTCGACGACAAAATGCTCAGAATTTAAAGAAAACATTCATATTCTACACAGGATCTATTGTATTGGTTACTTTGCGGATGCAATATAAAAGGAGGATAGAATACAATAGATAAAACACTGAACAATAAAGGATGTAGTAAAAAACATAAATAACTCAATACGTGAACAATAAAGGAAAGGAAAACTAGGATGTTTTTTGTTAATTTTATACCATTCTGAATACACAATAAATGAATAAGATTATATGTTATATAGGTGGGTTGTTCGTCTCTGGATGAACCAATTAGTTTCTAGTGTCATATGGAATATGTTGTTTGGAAGTAAATTCGTGTAGGATATGTCCACCTTTCGCGTGTGCTGGTGGTGTCGCCATCTAACGGATAATTGTGCACGTTTCTCCTGTGGAAATTCGTTCCGCATCGCTGGTGTTTTACGTCATTACTGGATGATTGCGAAACGACTCCACAGAACGTCTAGAGTTTGCGCAAGTGCGTTAATTGTACTGCAGTCGGTATGTCTATAAACAATATATAATCTCCGTAACTTTGATTTTATCTTCGCACGATCGATATTGAATACTGATGGTATGGAAAACGAAATGCTACGAATTCATGAAGCATGCCCTGTCAATATCATGTCGTGTGTGTTTCAAATAAAAAAACACGCACGCAGACGCGCGTCCAGACTTAAATGTAGACCGCCAAACAGGTCAGTGAGGTCACTGCGTCCAGCGGCTGTCATCGCCAGACGCGCCTCAGTCGTCGGATTAAACCACCTGTCAAAGACAGTCGTGGAATTCAGGGTTATTCCGGAATAATTCCAAAAGGAAATCATCCATATAATTAAGTCTTCTCGTACACTCTGCTTATCTATATGCTCAATTGCGCGCGATATTTAATGTTTAGCGATGATGACTATTAGCCAGAAATCAATGCAGTAATAGACAGTCGCAGATACGATGGAATCCCAGAGGAATCCCCGCAGGTGACGCAGAGTGTGGTGGGAGCGAGCACGATCGAACACCAGAGACTGATCACGTGACATACACGAAACTACGTGGCACATTAATAATTAAACATTGCACATGATCTTTCTAAGTACAAACCGGAAGTCACTCACTGCCCTGTTACTAACTCAATTAAATGCAAGTAAGTTTTATATATGCATAATTTCTCGAATGAGCAAGCAATCACCAACAATATATTATAATAATTTATTACGAACTACCGATTAACTTACTTAATTTGAATCCCACACAAACTCTTCCTGTGCATATTCCCTTAAAGAACGATATTGTTAACTGATACCCAAACTGTAGATATATATATATATATCCGATATATATATATATATATATATATATATATATATATATATATAATTATATATATATATATATATATCATAAATATTATATAATATATATATATATATATATATATATATTATATATATATATATATATATATATATATATATATATATAATATATATATATATACATATATATATATTATATATATATATATATATATATATATATATATATATATATATATATATATATATATATATATATATATATATATGTATAATCTCTCAGAATTTAGGAAGAAAAGTATGCAAATGAAAAAATGGAAAACTTGAATGGTCAATTAAGTTAAATAAAAGATGTCTTATAATATATGAACCAATCAAAGGCTAAGGAATATTTATCACAGCGGTCTAATGGCGCAATCAAACAATCATTCATCACAATTCTATTTCGTCCGAAGACTACTATGGTCACGATTGTCTGATCTCAGTAGGCTGTCGGAACTCTGTGTCATTCGTGCGTCATCATAAGGTGTCATTATACAATGAAATATCACTGAAACGAGTCACATTCAGTGTTGTGCGGTAATAATAAACAGGAGAAGAAGAATAATAACAGATAATTTCTGGTGAGTGAAGATGTGCAGACGAATCTTGAAATAATGTCGACAAGTATTGAAATATATTTGAGACTAACTTCATGGAGGAATAATGATAAAAAAGTACAATTTATTGGTCGGGTCATGAATTAATGACGGTCTGAAGAATGTAACTTTGCCGAAGAAGTCTAGAATAAAGGACAATCTGACGAATGTAAATTTATGGACGACTCCGTAAATAAGTGAAAACCTGACGAATGTAACTTTTATGACGATCCCAGCACTGTGTGAAGTTTAAAGTGCTGCACATTCTTCAAGATGGCTGCTTCGTATTGACACGTCCTGAGAGTAATGCATACCCAAGACAATCTGAACGGTGCCCTAGAGGGACAATGTAATGTTAATGACGTAGTATATGATTTCATGTGAACTCTGAAAGGCTGGCATGTTCACACTGACAATGTTATAATTAGTAGAATTCGTCAATGCATGCTTTCTACTAAGAACTTCTTTAAAACACGCGTTAATGATAGATGAAGCTAACATGATACCGTTTTCCGGATAATTACGGGTAGGCCACGGGTATCGAGACAAAACACGCATAGACTAAATGGTTGCCTTGACGGGTGGTCGAGACTCTTTGCTGGCGTTCCACTTTGTAAGCAAAAAACAAAACAAGATAATTCGTTGACACGCTGTTCGGCTTACTTGTTTGATGTTTGTACCCTTTTCGGACTTCTTAATTGGTGATAAAATGGTCACATCTCACATCATGCTCCTGTGCTATTCTTTCTTCTTGGGGCTTGTTAGTTTCTGTGCAATTTATTTTGTTGTTTTTCTTCTTTTATTATTCAAAGTCCACCCTTGAACAGTGTCTGTACACGCAAATAGTTCCGGTGGCCAGCCATTCCGACGGATGCATGGGTAGATTGATTCGTGACGTATCAGATGTCGCCCTGTCGGCGGCCTAGGCGACACGGCGACACGGCGACACATTAATAACGACGGAATTACGGCCGACAGTCAGACCAGGTCGGCCGGGAACGCATTAAACGTGACTCGGAGACGACGACATGCCACGGCGGTGTATCATTACGCTGTCACTCGACCGTCGTCAACGTCTCCCGTCGAACCGCTGTCCTTGTTCCGACGTAGTCGACGGCGCCGATGGTCTGGACCACTGACCACCGGGGCGCCGGGGTCTGGCAAACTGACCACGAACGAGACGGATATCGGTGGTCGCGAAGTGTCCGTTAAAGAAACGCCATGCTCAATTAGGCTGTGTACACAGAGACTCTCATCGGGACGTCGATACCTCAACAGCGTGATGGATTGTCCGTCTACGTCGGCTCGCCTTTGACTGCGCGTGGTCAAACTCCGTGGACACACTGGACAGCCACTTGTCCGGTGGTCCTTGCTCGTCGTCTGCACCCGTAACTGGTCACTCTTGTTCCGGGGGACGTTAACTATCAGTATCACCTACACTGCCGTGTCGCTTTTCTCCCCATCGGCCTCATTACATGCATACATAATTATACACGGGTACGCACGGCCACACGCATGGCGAATGAACGAATGCACGCACACATAAATTATATATACGTATTTTATGAATGTATGTATGTATGTATGTATGTATGTATGTATGTATGTATGTATGTATGTATGTATGTATGTATGTATGTATGTATGTATGTATGTATGTATGTATGTATGTATGTATGTATGTATGTATGTATGTATGTATGTATGTATGTATGTATGTATATATATATATATATATATATATATATATATATATATTGTTCGTTGTGCCGTGTTACCTGTGCGCCGGCGTGGTCCGGGCTGAGACTGAGAGTGGGAATCTACTTGGGGTGAGACACTTCACACCCGCCGTGGTTTACACACGTTCGTCTCTCACCCTCGCCTTACGTCAACAGACCCGAGTGTTACAAGTCGCCGGATGTGGTTTTAACAGACGTGTCGTGACGTCTGTGTTTTATAATCCACGTCTGGCGGGAGTTTTACCAAATAAAACCTGTCAGGGTGTGTCTAGTGCCCTGCCTCATCGCCAGCTATTCCGTCAAGTCAAGGTTATATCGATAAAAACGATCACGAAATTGTAATTAATGCCGATCAAGTTAAACACACATTCATAGAAAAACAAACCAGTCACAGCAGTTATCACTATTATATGTGCATTTCGTGTTAAACCTGTTTCCGCTGCCCCCTCTACTGGCGCGGCATATTTTTGGGAAAGGGCCTGATAATCGACTTTTCAGCACCAATCCGCTTCCGTTGCCTCAGTTCATGGAACATTTTCACGACGGCGCTGCCATGATTTCATATTTCCTGGGGGTTGCAGAATCATAGTCTGACCCCCGGCAAAATGTCCCTTGTCAGCGTGTACCAGCTTTTTTTTTAGTAGTGTAGTCCAAAGATGTGAATGAATATAGAAACACGGCCGCGACGCCGACCTCAGGAGCTGATGAAACTATACAGGCTGGTTAGTGTTTAATTGACGTTAACTCACTCACTCACCCACTCGTTCACTCACCCACTCGTTCAATCACTCACTCATTCACTCACTCATTCACTTACTCACTCACCCACTCGTTCACTCACTCGTTCACTCACTCACTCGTTCACTCACTCACTCACCCATTCGTTCACTCACTCATTCATTCACTCACTCGCTCCCTCGCTCCCTCACTCGCTCCCTCACTCACTCCCTCACTCCCTCACTCCCTCGCTCCCGCACTCCCTCACTGCCTCACTGCCTCACTGCCTCACTCCCTCACTCCCTCACTCCCTCACTCCCTCACTCCGTCACTCCCTCACTCCCTCACTCCCTCACTCCCTCACTCACTCACTCACTCACTCACTCACTCACTCACTCATCACTCACCTTTTGGGTTTTCCCGTTGTTCTTGTTCTTTTCCCCGTTGTTCGTCGGGGTTGGTTTTCGCGTTCTTTCTTTCTTGTTTTTTTCCCCGTTGGGGGGATTTTCCTTCCTTGGGGTTGTTCGCCCCGTTCGCCGTTTCCTTTCTTTCGGTTTTCGTTCGCCCGTTGTTTTCCGTTCAGTTCAACTTCTTGAAAACCCGAGAAAATTGATTCTTTGTTCGTTCGTTCGTTCGTTCGTTCGTTCGTTCGTTCGTTCGTTCGTTCGTTCGTTCGTTCGTTCGTTCGTTCGTTCGTTCGTTCGTTCGTTCGTTCGTTTGTTCGTTCGTTCTTTCGTTGTTGTCATTGATGAATAAAACGCGCTTCCATTGTTCGTTGTTCTTTGTTGTTCGTTCTTCGTTCCCTCGTTCTTCGTTCTTCCGTTCCGTTCCTTCTTCTTCGTTCGTTCGTTCGTTCGTTCATTCGTTCGTCGTTCGTTCGTTCGTTCGTTCATTCGTTCGTTCGTTCTTCGTTCTTCGTTCTATCCTTCGTTCGTCTACTCAGTATGTCTTCATTACTCCTCATCTTCTTTCCCGTTCGTTCTTCTTCGTTCTTCTTCTTCGTTCCCTTCTTCTTCCCTTTCGTTCGTTCGTTCTTCGTTCGTTCGTTCGTTCGTTCGTTCGTTCTTCCCGTTCGTTCGTTCTTTCCCGCGTTCGTTCGTTCGTTCGTTCGTTCGTTCGTTCTTCGTTCGTTCGTTGTTCGTTCGTTCGTTGTTCGTTAGTTGTTCGTTCGTTCTTCTTCTTCCCCCGTTCTTTCCCCTTTCCCGTTCGTTCGTTCTTCGTTCGTTCGTTCGTTCGTTCGTTCGTTCGCGTTCGTTCGTTCTTTCTTCTTCGTTCGTTCTTCGTTCGTTCGTTCTTCGTTCGTTCTTCTTTCCTTCCTTCGTTCGTTCGTTCGATTTCGTTCGTTCGTTCGTTCGTTCGTTCGTTCGTTCGTTCGTTCGTTCGTTCGTTCGTTCTGTTCGTTCGTTCGTTCGTTCGTTCGTTCGTTCGTTCGTTCGTTCGTTCGTTCGTTCGTTCGTTCGTTCGTTCGTTCGTTCGTTCGTTCGTTCGTTCGTTCGTTCGTTCGTTCGTTCGTTCGTTCGTTCGTTCGTTCGTTCGTTCGTTCGTTCGTTCGTTCGTTCGTTCCCGTTCGTTCGTTCGTTCGTTCGTTCGTTCGTTCGTTCGTTCGTTCGTTCGTTCGTTCGTTCGTTCGTTCGTTCGTTCGTTCGTTCGTTCGTTCGTTCGTTCGTTCGTTCGTTCGTTCGTTCGTTCGTTCGTTCGTTCGTTCGTTCGTTCGTTCGTTCGTTCTTTTTCGTTCGTTCGTTCGTTCTTGTTCTTCGTTCGTTCGTTCGTTCGTTCGTTCGTTCGTTCGTTCGTTCGTTCGTTCGTTCGTTCGTTCGTTCGTTCGTTCGTTCGTTCGTTCGTTCGTTCGTTCGTTCGTTCTTTCCCGTTCGTTCGTTCGTTCGTTCGTTCGTTCGTTCGTTCGTTCGTTCGTTCGTTCGTTCGTTCGTTCGTTCGTTCGTTCGTTCGTTCGTTCGTTCGTTCGTTCGTTCGTTCGTTCGTTCGTTCGTTCGTTCGTTCGTTCTTTGTCGTTCGTTCGTTCGCGTTCGTTCGTTCGTTCGTTCGTTCGTTCGTTCGTTCGTTCGTTCGTTCGTTCGTTCGTTCGTTCGTTCGTTCGTTCGTTCGTTCGTTCGTTCGTTCGTTCGTTCGTTCGTTCGTTCGTTCGTTCGTTCGTTCGTTCGTTCGTTCGTTCGTTCGTTCGTTCGTTCGTTCGTTCGTTCCCGTTCGTTCGTTCGTTCGTTCGTTCGTTCGTTCGTTCGTTCGTTCGTTCGTTCGTTCGTTCGTTCGTTCGTTCGTTCGTTCGTTCTTTCCCGTTCGTTCGTTCGTTCGTTCGTTCGTTCGTTCGTTCGTTCGTTCGTTCGTTCGTTCGTTCGTTCGTTCGTTCGTTCGTTCGTTCGTTCGTTCGTTCGTTCGTTCGTTCGTTCGTTCGTTCGTTCGTTCGTTCGTTCGTTCGTTCGTTCGTTCGTTCGTTCGTTCGTTCGTTCGTTCGTTCGTTCGTTCGTTCGTTCGTTCGTTCGTTCGTTCGTTCGTTCGTTCGTTCGTTCGTTCTTCGTTCGTTCGTTCGTTCGTTCGTTCGTTCGTTCGTTCGTTCTTCGTTCGTTCTTAGAAAGACTAATTAAAACACCTGGTTGATTTTCTTTTAAAAATAAATTGATCCCATCTCAACAGGGGTTTTTTAAAAGCGGGGTCATGCTTAACAAATATGTTATTTTTTTGGAAGATGTCACAAAGTGGCTAGATGAGGGATCACCAGTAGATATAATCTACTTAGTTTTAAAAAAAACCTTTGACAAAGTGCCACACCAAAGACTACTACTTAAACTAAAGGCCCTGGCATAGGAAATGGAATGACAACTGGATAGAAAAATGGCTTATTGGTAGAAGACAAAGAGTAGTAGTTGATGGGGAGGTTTCAAACGGGAAACCGGTTTTGAGTGGAGTACCGCAGGGATCAGTACTGGGACCTATTTTATTCTTAATATTTTCAATGATTTGGATGATGACACAACAAGCAAGGTGTTGAAGTTTGCGGACGACACAAAAGTGTTTAGGAAAATTAAAAGTGATGCAGTAGCAGCATTTCTATTTAATAAGTTGATAGAATGGTCTAGAAGTGGCAAATGCTGTTTAATTTTGGAAAGTGTAAGTGCCTTCACACAGGACATGGGAATGAAGATGCACAATATACAATGGGTGATACTGTACTAAATACTACCTCAAAGGAAAAGGACTTAGGGTTAACTATTAGTGCTGACATGAAGGTATCAGAGCAGTGTGGAATTGCACAGCGAAGGGAAAAAATTCTTGGATTAATTAGGCGAAATATAGTGTACAAAAAAAGAACTAATAATACCGCTGTATAAAACAATAGTTAGGCCTCACTTAGAATATTGTATACAAGCATGGAGGCCATATCCAAGAAGGATATTGATATGCTAGAAAGAGTAAAAAGGAGAGCAACCAAAATGATACCAAAACTCAGGAATATTAGTTATGAAAGCGTCTAAAAGAATGTGGTTAACAACACTAGAAACCAGAAGATTGAGAGGAGATCAGATTGAGGTGTTTAAAATAGTGAATGGATATGAAAATATTGACAGAAATATTTTTTTTACAGTCAAGGAAGAGAGGACTAGAGGACATGGAGTTACATTAGCAAAGAAGCAGTGTAGACTAGATATTAGAAAATTTTCATTTTCACAAAGAACAGTAAACGAATGGAACAGATTATCAGCTGATTGTGTAGGTGCTAGCAGTGTTAATATATTTAAAAATAAAATTGACATATACCTAAGAAGGGCGGGGTATACTTAGATAGATAGGTTGGACTCTCGATAAGCCAAATGGCTTCCTAGTCCACCTGCCATCTAGAGTTGAATCTCTAGGTGGCAATCTTGTTAAATCTGTTAAATCTAAAGTCACTCTTCCTAATCGTGACGTTCCTCCATTCAGCAAAATGTTTCCTTCACCATTATCGTTGTCCTTTCAACATTTTCTCCATACTAATGACTTCACTCTTCGACGGTACATTATTTTTTGCACAGGCTTATGTTTTTTCCTCAAATTCGTGATATTTTCCTGGCAATAACTTGATTTTGCTAGCAGACATGGTCACATGAATCACTTTCCCCGTCTCTGACCTTAATTGACTTTTGGGTCGTTTATTAGACACCTTTGATAAGTCCGGCTTCTGTAGATTCCTGCGGCGTCCACGCAATAAAGCGCGCAGGACGCTAAATGGCGACGGCGCAGTGTTTTGAGGACAGTGTCGTTGATCTTTATATCTTCCCACGGCTTAGCGTGTTCACCAACTTAATTCACGTTGGTGGAACAGAAACTTATGTCTCGGCCCGCGCCCCGTCCACTTATCAATTTAATTATGCCATATTTTGAAATGTCAATTTGATGTCGCCATTAATAGTTGGAGGCGCCGGCGCCTTAAAATGGCCGCCATTTCTGTCGGCTCGTTTCCGGACGTGCGCAAGAAAACCAATTTCGCAGTGATTGTTGCGTATTTAAATAAATCGCCTACTATAAGTATAGTTGATTGATAATCTACGCGTATAGTTCATGTGCTTACCACTGTAGTTATAAATCACCGTAAAGTGCGGTTTCAAATACAATAGCCAGCATGTTGCGATTTCCCTACAATCAATAACGATACCAAAATTTAAGTAGGCCCATAAGTAGCACGTATAGGCAGCCATCACGCAGACAATAAAAAGCAAATCAGAAATTGCAATTTCGTGACAAAATAGTTCTAAGAGTCATCATTGTCGTCTGTAGCGCCTACATATAGATGTGTGTGTTATAATCGTAATTCGCTCGCACTTTGAAGTCGCGCGCGCCAGTTATTATCTGATAACTTAAACATGGATAACCACCACCCGATGCACAGACTGCGCAATCAGATTGTAACTCGATGACGTTTGATTGTGCAAACATGAAGAGTACTTTATCGTGTAGCTGTCACGCGCGTGACGTCGCCTGCCACTTCGTCACCGTCTGCACGCTCTGTTATTCCGTCAGCACGGCGCAGGCGCTCGTGGAACGGCTTTCAGCAAGCACATTTCACAGTTCTGTCACGTCACACGAATTACAGTCACAATCTACGCGTCATCCTGGCGACATGTGACAACCTGACCTCGTAGACCTATACACAGTTGTCGGGACGCGTGGACACGAAACGTTTTTCGTATTTAAAATGTCGAAGAAGCCATCTACCGACGGTAGACTCTATGTGGCGTAAATAATCACATCATACACAGCATGTCTGCAAAAAGAAAGCCGCAGCTGTCTGCCGTAAAGACCAGTGTCCACGGTTGCGTTCTGGTGTGTCTGAGGATGTCCGTCAAAATTAGCTTAGAATTATCAGTTCCTCAGTCCCTCAGTCCCTCAGTCACTCAGTCACTCAGTCACTCAGGTCACTCGGTCACTCGGTCACTCAGTCACTCAGTCACTCAGTCACTCAGTCACTCAGTCACTCAGTCACTCAGTCAGTCAATAATTTCGTAATTACTGCATGACCTTCTATTTTATAATGTACTGGTCTAAAATATGCAATAAAGTGTTAAAGTTTTTAATGAATTGATTTCATATTAAACTCATATTCCGCCTTACTCTTTTTGTATTGATCCTGTCTACTGGAAATCCGCAAACACGCTCACGATGTGGTTTTGTCGAAAGTACTTTTCACACTCATTTGTGGTCGCACGAACACACGGGGCGCCAACATTAATATTATTGAAGCACGAAGACAACATCTTCTGCATAGACCTTCGTGCGGCCGATCGGAAACTGACGGGCAGGTGCCGAACAACGCCGAAACATGTCCGACAAAACAGTTTGACCGAAAATCATTCGCGGTCGCGTGTCCGCGTCGACGACGTGAATATATATAGACGGCGCTACAGAAAGGTGTATTGACTCGTTAGTGGTAATCGACGACATTAGGCCGGGCGCCTTTGTTCGGGCCGCGGGCCGACAAACAAGCGACCCGAGCCCGGTTCCGCGCCCGCGCTCTCCGGCGATCATCTCCGTATTTTTGCGGACGAAAACGAATGCCTTAACGAGCGACGCATATTAATGATATCCTGCACAAGGGCGCCGGTTTGTTTGCGTCGATATGGCTTGCGTTTCCAATTACGGGCGTATCGATCTACGAGAGGATATTTCCAAGCAGATTTCCGATGTCGCCGCGCTCAATGAAGCGACCGCTCGCGCTGAAAAGAGCGTGATGGATCGAAAGATCTATTAGAATCGGCCCTCGACCGTTAATGGAGTGGCCATTGTGTGGCCGGTGGGCGCTTGTAGAGGCTTAGGCGATTCTCGTGTTTTACACATGAAAAATTGGTAGGCGCACAAAGCGCGCCTTTCTGAGACATTTTAACGGGACGGATGTACATTTGTGTGTGAATGCTCAGTCGTGCCGAACGACATGAGAGGTGTCGTCAACCATGCCCGAGTGTCGCCGACACGGCCCGACGCCGGGTTGTCGGGTTCAGTGAACGCGACGCTGACAAATCGCTCGGCGTTCCGGAGTCGATCAGCGGCCGGCGAGTGACGCCAAGCGGCCACCAGTGGAGGCGCTCAGTGTGAGGCGATAGGCGACGTGACACCGTGACGACGGGAAGGTGGGACGGCGGGACGGCGGGACGGCGGGACGGCGGGACGGCGGGACGGCGGGAGGGAGGGAGGGAGGTAGGGAGGTAGGGAGGTAGGGAGGTAGGGAGGTAGGGAGGTAGGGAGGTAGGGAGGAGGAGGGAGGAGGGAGGGGGGAAGGAAGGAGGGAGGGAGGGAGGGAGGGAGGGAGGGAGGGAGGGAGGGAGGGAGGGAGGGACGGACGGACGGACGGACGGACGGACGGACGGACGGACGGACGGACGGACGG
>JAODUO010000096.1:600000-605000 GCA_025642075.2 Ridgeia piscesae | reverse complement strand
ATACATATACATATACATATACATATACATATACATATACATATACATATACATATACATATACATATAATATACATATACATATACATATACATATATATATACATATACATATATATATACATATACATATATATATATATATATATACAATAATATATATATATTATATATATATATATATATATATATATATATAATATATATATATATATACATATATATATGTATATATATATATATATATATATATATATATATATATATATATATATATATATAACCTTGTTGCGTTTAATTGAGCCGCACGTGTCAATTAAACTCAACACCATTACTGTTAAACGTCAATGTTGATCAACAATTTGTAAATTTTACTTTCTTACAGTTACTGCATGCGTAATTGGGCTAGACGCCGCTATACGGCGTGATTAGAAATGTTTTGTTCGCGTACAAAAATTACAATTGGAACTTGTAGTATTACATACGATACACCAATAAATGCTCATAAATCGAGGAGTAGACTTAACATCTTTGTTGATACCAGACCGGACGGCCGGAGCGCATGGGATTACAGCTCTGGACTTCGTCCGCCAACTGCCACCGTGACGCTATATGGGATTCCAGATTTAATCAAGTCTTGGACTTGAGGATGATCCATGCCATACCGCTATGACGTAACGACGTCCGCAGTTTACGTAACGGTTCCGTTTTAATTACGTCCTACGTAACGCAGACGTCGTCGGATAAATACACCGTCTGGCTCGTATCAAACGGACCAGTCTCTGCTGGTCTCATCAGCACCGGGAGTCGTCCCGGGGGAGGCTCCCTCCGCACAGCCCTGTGGGAAGCATCCGTCTTACAGCATTGTGTGATATTCACTCCCTACAGCTCTATGGGAAGCACCCGTCTTACAGCCTTGTGGAAGAATCACTCCATACATCTCTATGGCAGCACCCGTCTTACAGCCTTGTGGAAGAATCACTCCATACATCTCTATGGCAGCACCCGTCTTACAGCCTTGTGGAAGAATCACTCCCTACATCTCTATGGGAAGCTCCCGTCTTACAGCCTTGTGGAAGAATCACTCCATACATCCCTACGGCAGCACCCGTCTTACAGCCTTGTGGAAGAATCACTCCATACATCTCTATGACAGCACCCGTCTTACAGCCTTCTGGAAGAATGACTCCCTACATCTCTATGGGAAGCTCCCGTCTTACAGCCTTGTGGAAGAATCACTCCATACATCTCTATGGCAGCACCCGTCTTACAGTCTTGTGGAAGAATCAGTCCATACATCTCTATGGCAACACCCGTCTTACAGTCTTGTGGAAGAATCACTCCCTACATCTCTATGGGAAGCACCCGTCTTACAATCTTGTGGAAGAATTACTCCCTACATCTCTATGAGAAGCACCCGTCTTACAGTCTTGTGGAAGATTCACTCCCTATATCTCTGTGGGAAGCACCCGTCTTACAGCCTTGTGGAAGAATCCCTCCATACATCTCTATGGCAACACCCGTCTTACAGCCTTGTGGAAGAATCACTCCCTACATCTCTATGGGAAGCACCCGTCTTACAGCCTTGTGGAAGAATCACTCCCTACATCTCTATGGGAAGCACCCGTCTTACAGCCTTGTGGAAGAATCACTCCCTACATCTCTATGGGAAGCACCCGTCTTACAATCTTGTGGAAGAATCACTCCCTACATCTCTATGCGAAGCACCCGTCTTACAGCCTTGTGGAAGAATCACTCCCTACATCTCTATGGGAAGCACCCGTCTTACAGCTTGTGGCAGACTCACTCCCTACATCTCTATGGGAAGCACCCGTCTTACAATCTTGTGGAAGAATCACTCCCTACATCTCTATGGGAAGCACCCGTCTTACAATCTTGTGGAAGAATCACTCCCTACATCTCTATGAGAAGCACCCGTCTTACAATCTTGTGGAAGAATCACTCCCTACATCTCTATGGGAAGCACCCGTCTTACAATCTTGTGGAAGAATCACTACCTACATCTCTATGGGAAGCACCCGTCTTACAGCCTTGTGGCAGACTCACTCCCTGTATCTCTATGGGAAGCACCCGTCTTACAATCTTGTGGAAGAATCACTCCCTACATCTCTATGGGAAGCACCCGTCTTACAATCTTGTGGAAGAATCACTCCCTACATCTCTATGGGAAGCACCCGTCTTACAGCCTTGTGGCAGACTCACTCCCTACATCTCTATGGGAAGCACCCGTCTTACAATCTTGTGGAAGAATTACTCCCTACATCTCTATGAGAAGCACCCGTCTTACAGTCTTGTGGAAGACTCACTCCCTATATCTCTATGGGAAGCACCCGTCTTACAGCCTTGTGGCAGACTCATTCCCTACATCTCTATGGGAAGCACCCGTCTTACAGTCTTATGGGAGATCCACTCTCTACAACTCTAAGGGAAACACCTGTCTTAGGAAAAAACAATAAATGGTTTCCCTTCGGTCTTAGGTATGTATACTCCACATAGTCCTCTCTGGGACTAACGGAAGAGTTGTGCTGTGTGCAGTGCAAATGGTACATGAAAGTGAATTTGGAAGACAAATTATAAAAAGTGAAACGAATAAGTTTGTAAAACAAATATAATAATTTGTGCAGATTAGAATCAGACTTTGTCTGTATCGAAGGTATAGTCTGGACCCTGGTGAACCAGGCCTTAAGCTTTCTGACGCTGGCGAACGATCATTATTCGTCGGCTCTACACTTATTCACCGCTTGAAACGCCACTTTTTAACCACATGCGATAAGCTCCATCCACTGTTAAACGTCCGCGAAACTAGCATTCTTTGTGTTGGCATTACGTCACAATCACGAATATCAACCAATAAACAGAAAGAACATTTGTTGACCTACGGTATTATTGTGACGTCAGGTCGACGTTGAGAACGCCGCCATTAAAGCATGTCAGTTTCACCAAGGAACCTTGGTTTCACCGTGGATGTGTACGTCTATGCGGGCATACGATAATTGTCAAAAGCCTTAGGGTCATTTGGCCAATATAGGAGATGGGGGTCACGTACCAAAGCATAACCGGGATATTAAATTCGTCTCTCTAGCCTAGATGTAAAACGCGTGCGTGCGTGCGTGCGTGCGTGCGTGCTTGTATATATACTTTCCACATTCTCCGACGTGCATGTTATCTACATACTCTCTCGCATGCGCCCACCCGCGACCCCCGCGACCCCCGCGCCCACCCGGGTCGTCGGCGACTCTGGTGACGGAGCGTGTAAACTTGTCAAGTGGGGCGTGAAGTTATAGTAATCCGTGCGACACCGCGTCGCCTGCGGTGATGGCGCAAAAGTCAAGACTTTCACGCCGACTCCGCGTCGCGTTGACTTTGATGACGTCGACTCCGGCGGCCGAGTGTCTGCTTCCGGCGCTACTTCACCGGGCGAACACAGTCGGGCGACAGTAAAAGAAGATTTATAATTACAGATTGAAATTGTTCATGTTTTTGTTAAGATTTTACTGTACGTAGGCACGCTTGACGTCAATGGCGGGGGCGGGGTGTGAGGACAGACGGGGTGGCCGACTGTCTACGACAGTAGGTTTTGAAAAGGAAATTATGTCACGGTTTCCGATCTCATTAATGCTAGGGTATCACTAAAAACAGGTTAAAGTTAACTATATGGATTTAGTTTCGGGTAGTATTGTCTCAAGAAAAAATTCCGATTGGTAGTATATAAAACTTATATATATATATATATATATATATATATATATATATATATATATATATATATATATATATATATATATATATATATATATAATAATTTAAATAAAAACGTACATTTGGTTAAAGTACACCACCCTACTGTCATGATCATTGCAATCGTGTACAACGTTAAAACCATAGACGACGCCAATACAGAAATATATACGTAGGGCCTATAATGCAAATCATATTTTACAATTAACGAAAGCCGTTTCAAGATTGCACTGTTTACATTTGGAGCCATGTTATTAAAATAATTGGCCACTTATTAGCAAATCGACACCTCGTTGTGCTGCTCCATTCGTCAACCGCCCCAGACATTAGTTTCGATTTATCTAATTAGGATCACGTTGATGCAATTAATTATCACCAATTCTAAGCAATCGATAGACCTACATAAACGGTTGACACCCGAGATAACGATCTAAGTGTATCTTGGAGCCACCAGCGACTGGACAACGGTGATTGTAATAATACGTCCAATAATCAAGGCAAATGAAATGAGGACTCCTTTGGCCATTCGTTGGAAGTGGTCGATGGACAGACAACGTCAACACGACATTGTCACTTCCTCATCTCCCAATAAGACGTTCTTAACACTGTAGAACAGAAAGTAATATATTTATGTATGTATGTATGTATGTATGTATGTATGTATGTATGTATGTATGTATGTATGTATGTATGTATGTATGTATGTATGTATGTATGTATGTATGTATGTATGTATGTATGTATGTATGTATGTATGTATGTATGTATGTATGTATGTATGTATGTATGTAGTATGTATGTATGTATGTATGTATGTATGTATGTATGTAGTTGTATGTATGTATGTATGAATGTATGTATGTATGTATGATATGTATATGTATATATATAGTATAGTATATATATATGTATAGATATGATATGATATGATTATATGTATTATATATGATGTATATATGTATGTATTATGTATGATGATGATGTATTATGTATATTATTGATATATGATTATTATGATTATATGTATATTACTGTATGTATGTATGTATGTATTATGATATGATATGATTAGTATCATCTATGAGATGTATATATGTGTAGAAATATATAATTAAAATTACATTTTGTATATATATATATATATATATATATACATGATATATCAGTATATATATATATATATATATATATATATATATATATATCATCACATATACTACACAACAACACACAACACACAC
>JAODUO010000096.1:590000-592500 GCA_025642075.2 Ridgeia piscesae | reverse complement strand
CGGACGGGCGGACGGACGGACGGACGGACGGACGGACGGACGGACGGACGGACGGACGGACGGGGGACGGACGGACGGAGGACGGACGGGCGGGCCGGGCGGGCGGACGGACGGACGGACGGACGGACGGACGGACGGACGGACGGACGGACGGACGGACGGACGGACGGACGGACGGACGGACGGACGGACGGACGGACGGACGGACGGACCCCGGACGGACGGACGGACGGACGGACGGACGGACGGACGGACGGACGGACGGACGGACGGACGGACGGACGGACGGACGGACGGACGGACGGACGGACGGACGGACGGACGGACGGACGGACGGACGGACGGACGGACGGAGGACGGACGGACGGACGGACGGACGGACGGACGGACGGACGGACGGACGGACGGACGGACGGACGGACGGACGGACGGAGGAAGGACGGACGGACGGACGGACGCTAGAAAGCTAGGACGCTAGAAAGCTAGAACGCTAGAACGCTAGAACGCTAGAACGCTAGAACGCTAGAACGCTAGAACGCATGTGCGAGCACCTTCGTGTGTATGACCTGTAGTTTTTTCATGTATTGTTAAGCTGTTTAGAACTGATCTGGATTTTTTTTTAGCAGACTGCTGGATTCTCAGTCCCACCAATATAGAAAATGTATGTTGATCAGTTGTGACAGGTGGACATGACATTCGTTAGTCGGGTGAAGAACTCATCATCAGTCTCACGTTGTTCTGAAAATCACGCAATGCAAATGTCGGTTTCTTTTCTGCGAAGGTACCTCATTGATTTTCTCGAGAAAAATGAACTCGTCGGACAATCCTTTCTGTGAGGTCTTGACCAAAATATTCAATTCGTGAGAAACAACCTTTAGTCTTTATGGTCAGTGAAAGAAAAAAACACAGGCAGTTGCATTGTAACAGTGATATATATATATATATATATATATATATATATATATATATATATATATACATATATATATATATATATATATATATATATATCTTATATATATATATATATATATATATATATATATATATATATATATATATATAACATTACATATTCAAGTGCAGATTTGTTGCGCGATCTGAGCAGCTTTAATTAATATCTCCGTGTGAGAGATTCTGTGTCGTCGACTTGTTATTCCGCTCACGCAGTTAATTTGCTGTCAAAGGCATTTCGCTGCTCGCCATTTCGACGAATCGGCAGAGAAAGGACGCCGAATACTATTAATAAGAGCGCTAATATTAATATGTCGGTTGCGTGCGGTCGGCGACTTGACGAGTGAGCGCAGTGCAGCGGACACTCAATGAGACATTTAGCGCCAGTGTTCGACATCGGCAGAGTTTGGCGACAGTTATATTAACACGCGTCACTGCGAACACTGAGCCAGCCGTTCGGCTCTGCTAATCTCCCCCGGCAGTCATATTGAAACCGCAGATTTGTGAGCCAGATATAAAAGTGCGAGACGAAATGTTCTTAGAATGTATTGTGACAATAACCGCGTGTTGTTTTCATAGTAGAACCGAAAAGATTAGTCCTCTTTCGGGGACACAAATCGACCCTACGGGGTGCGGGGGTGATTACAAAGTTTGGAGCACTGTTAAGAAACGTAGTTAAACTTCTTAGGCATGCCATATAATAGTCTTATATTAACTAATAATGTCAGTATTATATTGCTATTAATAAACAAATCAAGCAAACAAACAAAACAATATTTTACAATGTTCTGCCAATACAAGTTTAATATCGATAGCTCTCGTTGCTCACAAATTGAGTGTTCGTCGGACCGTTTAAAATACAATTTACAGGAACATGAATTGTTGTTTCCATGAGGGAAATATTGATAATTTTGTTATCATTGTTGTTGTTTTTATTACGATGATTGATATTTTTTTAAAAACAAATGGTCAGACATCTGAAGACAAATGAAGTCGACCGCATCGTCTGAGACAAAGAATGAAGGGTTGCACACGTGCACTCCAATGATTGCTACTTCCGGACTACGATGACATCTTCGGAGAAGTGATAGGGTGCCACAGTGACGTCACCATGACACACTCGGCAATATTTAAACACAACTCTGAATATGTTGATCGTCGGCTGTGGCGCAATAATTCCAAATGGCGTTCGTGCAATTACCCCACCAATTACCAGATGATAATTAGAAGATTTCGAAAGAACGCGCGAAACTGTCACGAAAGCGACGTTCCCAGCAATGTTGTAGATATCTAGTTGCTAAGTCAGACAGCTGGCCAGACGCAATCCGGTCTTCCAACCGTCGACGATATCCGGTTTAGCCCGAAACGCCCGGAGCGATTCTACGCCTCGCGTGACGTCACTCTAGCGGACGTAGATTGCGCTAAGTTGGCGATAAATTCGAGTTAAACAAATATGAATCGGCGTTATGCAGATTTATGAAGAAATCGGCGTTATTGAAATGTCTCCCGTCGCTAACAGACGTCGGTGCTTCGCGCGTTGCGCCTT
>JAODUO010000096.1:577500-585000 GCA_025642075.2 Ridgeia piscesae | reverse complement strand
CGCCACCCTCGGACCCACCCCCCGCAAGGCGGCCGACACCTGTCACTGATCGGTCGACTGTCCACACTTAACGAGGCGGAAAATCGTTCTCGACGATTGGTCCTTTCATGCAGTCCATATTGTCGCGATTGTGCTGGCGACGGGACGGCCGCGATCTGTCGCTGCCAGCCGCGGGGGAGGGGATGAGGGGAGCGCGAGCCCCCATAAAGACATTAAAATAACAGCCGAAATCGAAAAGAACAACGCCAGCTTGCCTCGGTAACGCGATATAAGCGCCGAGCTCCGACACGTCGGGAACGCGGGCTTTGTTCACGGAAATTATCGCAATAATGACAAGGCGCTAGCCGAATTATCAGTGTTCTCGTGAGATTTTCCCATGGTGTATTCGTGGCTAATAAAGTTCCTGAAATTAGCTTGGTGTGTAATATGGTATTGTTAGCGTTTTTTGGCAGTTGCTGGAGTAAAATCGTACGTTAATGACACGAACTTCGTCGGCTGGTGTGTACTACGAACATTAAAGGCATCCAAGTATACATGCGCCCTCTATAAAATGGCATTAAGCGGAGGCGTTTATTTTGAAAATAAGTTAATTAAATTAACTTATTTGTACACTGGCTTAGTAAAATATAAATATATTAGTATTGTCCATAAATGACTGGGTTTGGGAGCTGTTTAGAGCAGTGCAAAAGGGACAGGGCGGATGACAGCAAACATCAACAAGTAAGTCTTTTAGGACAACTAATGAACAATAGTTTAAATAAAGTTTAAAAGTTTAATACATTAAACTGTCGTTTTTAGTATATTCGTCTCATAGCGAAATGTTCTATATTAAATTTCAGTATGCATATAATATTTATGTGCGCAGTAATAATGTATTAATCTACTAGACGGTCAACCATTTTGGAAAAGTGGTTTACGATACGATTGCATGCACACACACGGGCCGTTTGAGCGCACACGGCTTTAGTTAAACACTAACGGCAAACTCTGCAATAGACCAAACGTAGATAACCTCTTGCAGTAGAGCGGTGAGAACACACGTGAACAACACCTTGGATTGTCTACGTGATGTAACATATTACATAATAAGATGAAGACGCAGTAGAAATTCTCACCTAGTGTCCCATATGTTCTTGCTATACCATGTAATTTTACAGGCCGAAGACACGACAACCTATAAAGATCGCGCAGAATTATGTTAGTTTGCACGGATACCTGAAGAACACCAATAAAAGCAGCATAAATATTTCAGCAGTTATTGCTAAAAACACGTTTTTTGCATTGTACGTAACACCATTAGCTATGCCTTTCATAAACTAATCCTGGTTTCGTGGTTTTATTCATTACGTATGGATGATGAACAGTCGCGCATGGCTGTTTAATTTTCACATGAAACCAACATTTTAATAATCGTCGATCCTGTCATTTTACGTTTATCCCTGTACATTAATTGTATATCCCTAGAAATATTGTCATTTGTCCTTGTATTTGTTTAGAAGAAAATAATCCACTGAGCACATTACACTTGCTAAGTTAATTATAATTAGCTTAAATGCGTGTTGAAGAAACTAGAGTTTAATATCATCTATATACACGGTCCCTCTGCATGCGTACTTCTTTTGTTATGCCAATTTCGAGTAGCGTCGAACGTCGTCTCAATTCCGACGCCAATACACGACTCCAACGCATAAGGCATGATTAAAAGTAGCCACCCGAATTTCACGCTCTCTTATTTACTCAAGCCGAGCTCCGAATGGCGCTTCTGTCGTTGCTACGCCGACTGTGGACGGCGTCTTTCACGGCCAAGTCGGCATAAGAACTCGAGCACCGAGGAGGCGTGCTGCCGTGTCAAGATCGACGAATCTACAATTTAAATTAACATTCAACGGCGAGAAGCTCGCGCTTCTGTTCAATCGAAATGTGTCGACACACGCCCCTCGGCCCCACTTCAAAACCCGCCATAGAACCTCGCATGTGTGTCTTCAACGTCGACCAGGTGGGCGCGAAGAAAACACAACAGCCGTGTAATTGCCCGCATGTTTCACTGACGTCTCCGCTTGTTGCAAAACATGTCAATTTCACGTCGCAAATACGCTCGCCCTTGTCGCAACGTATGTCAATTTCTCGTTCTGAATCAGTGGGCCGGGTCTTTGAAAAGAACGCACGACTCAGTCGGTGTGTATTTGTATATGGTGATTGCGAAATATCTGCATTATGCGCGCTGACTTCGATTTGTCTGACGCCAGGCCATGCAGCGAAGCGAACGAAACAGCATATGCCGCCGTTGTTGTGCGGTTCATTGGAGCGTTTTTACTCAGCAAACCAATCTATTTCACGGGCGTGTTAGGCAATTCAAATGTCACGTATTAGTTAATTCTATTGTGACGTATTGGCTAATTCTATCGTGACGTATTAGTCATTTCTATTGTGATGGTCTAACCGACGAAGCGCGCAGCTTCGAAACGTGTCCACGGCGTTAAATCGAAGGCGTTTTGTGTTTGTTATTTTAATAGGCCCATCTCTCTTTCGGAATCCGCCCTCGAAGCTAATTTATCGTTTAAACGACTTCTCAAGTTGCTCTAATAGTAATTAGATCAAGATGGCGCGACAGATGTTGCCGCTTTGTCTCGCTGCTTCGATTACGCCGGACGCTGCAGCCGAAGAATGCCCGAACGGAGATCGTGTTTGTCTAACATAATGGCGAGTACAAAGGCCCGCTGGTTCGCCTACAGGGTGTCTTCGTGGACGCCCGGTTGCCTAGGCCGTTGGGGGATGGCGACAGACGCGCAAGGGTAGTGCCGAGGATGCTATGCGCGGAGCGGTGATCCATCAACGGCTGAACCCCGATCAAACGGGCCTACCTCCGACCTGCGCATTCCTGTCGCGGGGAAATACGGCGGCCATCGTCCGTGTTTCCCGCGTGTGTCCGTTAGTTCAAAAGGTTGTCCTGCGCCGTCTGTCGCCGACGCGTTTGTATATTGTGCACATTAATTTCCCCGTCAGCGTTGATGCGTTGATTACATTGGTAAAAACAAACACACCGAAAGCGTGAGAACTCAAAAACGATGGGCTTACATGCATGTCTGGCGCACGGGGAGACATGTATGTTTGTTCAAACAAGTACAGCGAAAACCGCAGCGAGACCATTGTGTCCACGAGACCGTGCGTTCTGTAACTGCAATACAGTTATTGACTCGTACTGACTACATAAACTTTCAAATACAGGGGCTATATATATATATATATATATATATATATATATATATATATATATATATATATATTTTAATAATATTTGTATTATAATAATTATATATATATATATATATATATATATATAATAATTATATATATATATATATTATAAAAATATTTAATATATATATATATATATATATATATATATATATATATATATTTTTATATACTTATTTTTGTGTATAATATATATACTATAAAATAATATAAAATATATATATATATATATACATATATATATATACATATATATATATATATATATATATATATATATATATATATATATATATATATATATATACATAATATTGATATATTATATATAAAATATATATATATATATATATATATATATATATATATATATATATATATATATATATATATATATATATATATATATATACATAATATTCGATGTTGCCAATTTCACAAAATAATGTTTTTTATAAAAATTACTTATAACAGAAACATTTACCTGCAGCCGCGCATTCGAAAGCACGCACGCACATTCATCAAAAAGCGAAGAACGTACACAAAACCGTCGCTTAGACTAGATAAATCACCGTCTTTGGGCTAGCGTGAATGCCCAAGTATCGAGGATGACATTACACGACGTTCTTGCACTTAGAACGCTTGTTAATAACCAAAATGCTCGTGTAGATTTCGACAGGACAAAGGACACATTTTTGCAGTCAGGTAGGCTTTGACTGACGTGATTTAAGCGCCACATTTGAGGTCGGTCGACTGGAGAGTGTGCACATATATTACCGCGGATGTCCCGTTGGAAGGTATTCGTTATTCGATGTACTCACGATGCTGCTATTCGGCTCATATATGAGGATGTTTGTATATGAATGAATGTCACGTTAATGGAACGTGTTTGGAGCGCCGTGACTCAGGGGTAGAGCTTCGGATTTCGGCTAAGAGAAACCGGCTTCGAATCCTGCGGTGTCAAACCTTGGGCAAGGTTTGTTCACCCTACATTGCTCCAGTTCACTCAGCTATATCAATGAGTACCTGACTGTGGTGGATATTTAGACGAGCAGCCTTCGCGCATTAATTGCAGCGTGGCTGGATGCTTCCCAGAGAAGTTGAGATGGTGTTTGATTGGACAGGGAAGTAAAGTGTAAAACGCTTTGAGCAGTCCTGGATACTGCGCTCTACAAGAACTTACCGTTTTACATCTCATTTGTAGGTGGTGTTTGATATAATTGTATTTAGATTACATGCGCCAAGATCGCAGTAAAACATGAACAGAGTGAATGTGACGAAACCGTCCGTTGCCCGGGGCAACGCGCGTGCCAAAAAAATGACTCTAAAGTGTCGACGACGAATGTTGACGGAAGGGCGCGCGAACGAGTCTACCGCGTCACGCACGACGCACAGAAACCAAGTGACGCGCCGTCGCTAATCTCCCGTGTACACGCTCGTGGATAGCGGACACACGTGAACGCGCAGTGATCCGAAGTTCAACAAATCTTTGTGCGAGGCGGGGTGGGTTTAACGCGATGCCCGTGTCACCGTACTCAGTCTTGCCCTGATGTCCAGGTGTAATGTTTTCCCAGCGTACAACTCGTGTGTGCTTATCTCGTTAGCGACTTCGAGTCGGATGTTTGGACTCGCCGATATGAGACTAAGCAAAGACAATCGAGAGCCATTATTGCAATAGAAAACACGTTCCCGGCGGCTTTCAGTCGTCCGCCATTCTCGATTGCGGTCATTCACGCTCGGACAGTGGCTAGCGCATTGTACGTCGTGGCAATCCGGCGTGGACAAACAGTGACGCCGCTAAGTCCCATTAGGGTGGACGTCGCATGTTTGAGTTGGTCAGAATTGGGGGTAGTCGCCACTCTCTCGGCTTCTGTCTACGTGAGTTTTATTGTGTCCGTTGTTGGCAGCACATCCGTGTGAGTCTAAACGAAGATTACACAACGTAAGCCAACCAACGAATCAATCGACACCTGTTCAACAAAACCGCGCACAGGAATAATGTTTTCGATTGAAAACCTACACTAAGCCCCACTTAACAGTTGAGTTGTAAATGCAGCTATGCTTTACTATGACCTTACTATGACCGGGCTGTTTTAGATAGTACTCTACACTAACACTATCTCGTATGTGTACTTTGCAACTGCTTTAAGTCGTACTTTGCAATGTCAACGTCCAATGTATTGTGCCTGAGAATTACAATAATGAATACTTTTAATGATTCTTTACAATCGAAGTACAACCCTCTTCGCACACACGGACATGATACATTGTGTCTACAACTGTGATAATATCACTCTGTGTACACGCACGACTATTGTTCTTTGAACCGTGTTTACACAAGCAAATCTTATAGATTCGATCGTACTATACGATGATACCACCGTGCTACAAACGAAGAAAATACGTAGTTCAAATACGGCTTTGCTCCAACTCGTGGTTAAGTGCAAATTGTCTTGTATTATTTACCAAGTTACAAGTATAAGTTCGATTTACTAACTCGTGTAGTGGTCGAACAGGAAATTACTTTGAAGCTATAGGTAGACTACAGACACCGAATATACTGACTGTTTATTGTATGTACTGATAAATTGGCAACATTCGATCGGAATACGAATGACGTAGGCCTATACGTCAACTAAAGAATGAAATACATAATACATGTCTATGGGGATTAATGCGTAATTTCAACTCAAAAATACGGTTTTTAGCTGAGAAAAAGCAAACCGCGGAAAATGATATACCTGCTGTAGCATATTATAGTTGCTATCATCTCATCCCGGTGTCAGACAGCGGGGAGAAAGTGATTTATGCTGTGAAAAATGGCATATCTCTTAGTCTGAACAATGTTCCTGAAATATTACACCAACATTACATTAAAAATGCCAACAATGCACACCATGTAGTTTTCTTAGAAATTCCGTAGTCTAGCATTACAATGCCTCCGTGGCACATTAATACGTCAATATGTCAAAGTCATCATGTTGCCCGTTAGATGAATCACTCGTTTTTTATACGTCTAGTCGTTTTCTGCGTATATAGCTCCTCAGTAGTTAAGATAAAGTCTATATTTCCGTATGCAAATGTTTCTTTTATCTGGGCATATCGTATATCACCCTATAGCTGGGACAGTCTTGTTCATTGTTGAGGAAAAGGCAAGACATTGACATTATTATATGCGTGTGTCTAGCCAGGGTTATCTTTGTGTCACGTTGTATGTGTGCGCGCCTGTGCTTTGTCTTTATATATATATATATATATATATATAAAATATATATATATTTTATATATATATATAAAATATAAAAATAAAAATATACATACAAAAACAAAACATACATACTTACAAAACATACAAAAACATACATACATAAAAATACATACATACATACATAAAACAAAAACATACATAAAACACACACACATACATACATACATACATACATACATACATACATACATACATACATACATACATACATACTTTACATACATCATACTTTACATACATACATACATACATACATACATACATACATAAAACATACATACATACATACATACATACATACATACATACATACATACATACATAAAAATACATACATACATACATAACATACATACATACATACATCATACAATACATACATACATACATACATACATACATACATACATACATACATACATACATACATACATAAAAATAAAAATACATAAAAATACAAAAAATACATACATACATAAAACCTACATACATACATACATACAACTACATACATACATACATACATACATACATACATACATACATACATACATACATACATACATACATACATACATACATACATACATACATACATACATACATACATACATACATACATACATACATACATACATACATACATACATACATACATACATACATACATACATACATACATACATACATACATACATACATACATACATACATAACATACATACATAACATACATACATACATACAAAACATAAAACAAAATAAAAATAAAAATAAAAATACATACATACATACATACATAAAACAAAATAAAAATATATAAAAATAAAAATAAAAATAAAAATAAAAATTTTTTTTTGTTTGTGTGTGTGTGTGTGTGTGTGTGTGTGTGTGTGTGTGTGTGTGTGTGTGTGTGTGTGTGTGTGTGTGTGTTTTTTACACCAGTGTTCGAAATTCTGCTTGTCCGCTTGTCCACA
>JAODUO010000096.1:532500-572500 GCA_025642075.2 Ridgeia piscesae | reverse complement strand
CAGTAGAACGGCAAACTGTATGTAGGAAGTATTATAATTAAGAAAGTATAAGAAAGAAATAAGAAATATATTTTAGTTCTTAAACATATGCTATGGTTGTTCTTTCGTCATTATATATAAAAATATGAAATGTGTCATCTTAGGAAAATCGATACGAGTGACATTTTAACATATAAAACATTCAACATCGTAAATTAGCTCATGTAACCTAGAAAATCATTAACTTGTTGCTGCGACATCAGGTAAGGTAAATATACATTTATTTTTCCAACAGCACAGAAAATAGAACGCACTGCTAAGAAACTTCTTGTGGAGTCTACGACTATTTACATGATGCAAAATACACAGGGTATAAAAACGAATTTATACTGTAAGAAACTTTATTAATTTATATACACATAAACATACGGAAATATAAAGTGACGAAACAACTGTACATGACGATTTGTTAGACAGCTAAACATTTACATAATATTCCTTAGACTATACACTGAGAACTGTTGAATCCATGCATGGATTCAAATATAGCAGTATGCGCATATGTAATTTTGTTCATAATTAAATGAACTGGAACCTGTCACGAATAGCAATCGAACGTATTATCTCAGCCGCGAATGCAAGAGTGTATCTAATATATCGCTGAGGCAAAATTATTCATAAAACAATGGAATTGTTCTACGCCGTCTTACACAAAATCGCGAAACACTCCAGACGTGGAATTTATGAAGGCAACTTAAATATAACGCTTTGCGTTTCAGGTGTCTCCGGCAAACAACGTAATTAAATATATTCAAAATATAGCTTAGACAAATTAGTATCACTCACTTCGCGACAAGTGCAAACTGTTTCTTCAACTGGCCGGGTTGTCTATAGACATGTATCGCAGCACGGAGAAAGTTCATACCGTCATACACTATTCAACTTCTAACACGGATTCAGTCACGCTTTGCCGCGATAAAGTTCAAGTTTCTTCGCAAGGAAGAACCCAAAATAAATAAAAACTGCTGCTAATCGCGCATTGCGAAATGTTCTTATTTTACCATTAGTTTAGCTCAATAACTAATCTCCTTGTGCGGCTGCAAGAAAACAATATAAACTATGGCGAAGGAAACAATAATCAGTTCGCATGAAACTGACGTGACGTCAGACATCTGGCAAGTTGAAATGAACAAATGATATCGTCATGTGACGTTCGTGTCTCTGATAACCGGCATCGCGTCGTCAATCGTCAACATTTTCACGGCAATCAACAACATGGGCCTAATGATCGCCAGCCGTCCGATGCTGGCGAAGCGAAACGACGCTGTGAGTGCGATCGGCATTTCTCGCACACCGAGTCGCACTGACGAGATTCTTCTCAACGCCAATGTTTAATCGCAGCCAGCACGAGGCAAGTCTTATCGTGCGTCGCGTGCGGTCACTTCCTCGGACGCGCTGCGGACAGCGGCGGTGACGGTGTCGTGTCCAGTTATCTTCTCACACGCGATGGCGTCGCGCGAGATTCGAGCGTTAACGCATTTCCCTCCCTTTGTCCGGCGGCACTGCTGCGGTCGCTACGCTTTCACGAAATCGTCCACTTTGCTGCAAATGAAAGAGCAAGGACGTTAGCAGCTGAGCACCGCGTCTGGCACAGACAAAGGCCGTGATTCGGCGACCAATTACCCCAATCAGCATAATCGTTTATTTTGCGCGCGCGCACATCATTTTCAGCTTGTGACGTAACCGACTGACGCCTCGCTAAGTCGCCGGCGAAAGGAGGGCTGAACTACGTGGGTGGGACAACGTCGACTATGAATAATTCAGTATGAATATTGTGTTTGACTCAGTGATAACATCTCTGATTGATCACGCGCTTTAAAAACCATCATCGAATGACGTCGCCTCGAGACGCGAACTTCAAGATTTATGCAAACAAGTTGCGTTTACTTACCCTTTCGTTAAAATAATAAATTGCCGATAGAACAACTTTAAAACTGGTTCGTAAAGAACATGTGAAACTATAAAACTTAAATAACTGCAGAATAATGTTAAAGCAATATGTTTTATTTATAAATTATATCATCATTATACATATACATCATTATACACCATTGTTATTGTATATCAACACATTCATGTGTGATATTTTTAGTTAGTTACAAACCCCAAAATTAGTTTCCTATATTGTACCTATGCGAAGTTCCATAATCGAAATATTTAAACAAATGTAATTGAGCATAACCTTTTAGGATTACTTAAACACAATATTTCGGCTCTCTTAATTATTTATTTAAATAGAAAATGCATTATAATTAATTTTAAGTGCATTAACTGCATTAATTGCATTGCATTCGTCAGATAATAATTTACTACACACTTTTATACAAGAAACAAAATACATGAAATTTAACTAAACAGCGACACAACTAGGCCTAAGTAAAGTAAATACGAATACTCAGGGCCAGCTAATCATTACAAAAGTATTTTGTACACATCTGTGATTAGTATATCTTATCATAAAATTATACGACGCACATAAATGCGCTGGTTTGCAATTGCACTTTGTTCAACAATAGCGGCAGTTTTGCGAGGCCTGTTATTGCAGTGTCAGTCTGTTATTGCCGGGAGTCAAACCGTCACAGGACGTCGACGTTTCCGGGTGAGATTGACTGGTGGAAATGAAGACGTTACTCGCGAGCGCCGAGGATGTGCTCGCCCTAAGGCGTAAATCGATAGTGCTCACCTGTTGACGGCCGGGTTAAACGTCTGCTGGGGCACGGCCACGGCCACGGGCACAGACTCAACGGAGCTCCGCGGCGTGGGGACTGACTTGGGCTCAACTGCAACACGACAAACGTGTAATATTAATTACACATAATAATAATAATAAATATATATGATATTATTAGCTAATATATATTATTATATTATGTTATAAACAAATATATGATAATATTATAATATCATGAGCCCATCTCCCTACCACGAGACTCTATGGCTGCACAGTGATGATGATGATGATAAATATCTATATATATATAATATTTTAATAATAGAATAATATATAATATATATAATATATATATATATATATATATATATATTTTTATATATATATATTTTATATATATATATAACACGTTTTGAACTGATGAACATTTTTACTTATAATTTTATTCAGCCTTCTTATTTGAGATTTTATGTTTTAGATTTGTTTTATGTTGTACATACCCGTGAACGGTTCAATTGCCCCGGATTTGATGGTATTTGAATAAAGTTATTATTATTATTTATATATATATATATATCATATTATAAACTATTATATAATATAATATATATTATATTATATCATATATATATAACGAATATATATATAATAATAATAGTATCATACACTAAAATACATAACATACATCACACACACACACACACATATATATATATATATATATATATATATATATATATATATATATATATATATATATATATATATATTTATATTATATATATTATATGTGTATGTGTGTGTGTGTGTGTGTGTGTGTGTGTGTGTGTGTGTGTGTGTGTGTGTGTGTGTGTGTGTGTTGTGTGTGTGTATGTGTATGTGTATGTGTATGTGTATGTGTATGTGTATGTGTATGTGTATGTGTATATGTATATGTATATGTATATGTATATGTATATGTATATGTATATGTATATGTATATTATATGATATGTATATTATATAAATATTTAGCAATACTAGATTTAAACATTCCGACGGTTTGCGGTAAAACTGACGTTGCACGGACTGATTACTCGTGTGCGTGTGTGGCGGGCATACATATCGTCTATGTATATGTATATGTATATGTATATGTATATGTATATGTATATGTATATTTATATGTATGTATTATTACATAAAATATTTAGCAATACATAAGACTTTAAACATTCCGACGGTTTGCGGTAAAACTGACGTTGCACGGACTGATTACTCGTGTGCGTGTGTGGCGGGCATACATATCGTCCGTTGCGTCATTAGGACCCTAACTAACGAGCGGGGGACGAATGGCGACCCGTGACGGACGTGTGTTTGTAAGGACGCCTGTCAAACATGTCTGCCGAGTACCAACAACAATAAATAGCACGAATGATCACTCAATTATAGACTGTGCATTCGTCCGATTTTAATTATGTTCATGAGACCGTGGCGTGAGTTATTCGCGATGTGCGTTGCTCGCTCGGGGCGCCAAGTTATCGCGGCCCCGTAGAATAACCGTGGGAGCGTGGGATGGTTTAGGAATCAGACACTCACTACATAATCGTCGTAATTTGATTCTCGGTCACAAGTTTTCTTCAACTATAACACCAGTAAATGTCCGCCACGTGTGTGGTATTTCTACGTGCGACACACGTGCCCCTTGGTTTGGTTACTTTTTAGAAAATCGTGCGCACGGGGAGTAAAACAATTAATTTGTCCTTTTCACCTTAAGTCGACTTTTGACCACTAATCGTGGAACCTTGCCAGAAGTAGATAATTAAACTCCCTTATTTTATTATAGTGTATTTGTTATTAAAATATTTGCTTAGAAGAATAAACATATTATAGTTTAGGCTTACAATTGTATAGCAGTGAAATTATTAAGCGTCGATGTGCTACCAGCTAGATCACGTTAAAAACGATACCTAATATTTGTAGTATTAAAACAGTTGAAAATATTGCTAAATTTCCCCGTCATTAAAATATTTACTTTTACAACCTTGCCTATCCACCTTAGTTCCCCGGCGCATCAATCACTCTGATGACAACTGGAATTGTTTATTAATTTTAGTTCGATTAACACTTTTGTATTGATGCGCATCTGAGCTAGTTTTCTAAGAATTGAGGTGCTATAGAAGATACCTTGTTATTATTGTTACTATTATTATCTACTTTATTATCTACTACACCAGGGAGATGTACAATTTGTGTTCGATATCTCATTATTCCTGTAGAGGTAGGTATACGTGTAGGGCCTCACCTGGGGACTTGTGTTCGGACGATGGTGAACGCTGTAGCGGGCGTCCGTTGCTAGGCGAGCGCGCGTCGACGGGCGTCATGGCAACGGAAAAGCGCGGGAAGACGCCGGCGGCGGCGGCGGCGCTGATGGCGCCTGGCGGCATGGACGTCGTCGAGCTGAGGAGATGCGGCATGTGATGGCGATGGAACGAGTAGGCGGGATGATGGTGCGGGTGGGCAGCGGCCGAACTCCACGCGCCCGGCAGGAAGGCGGGGTGCGTGTGTGCAGCGACACCTAGCGGCATGTGCGGCGGCGGCGTGCGACGTCGTCGGTTGGAGTCGCTGGACGCGACGACGTCGGCGACAGACCAGATCTTCGGCTTGATCGTCGGCGCCACGGCGGTGGCGGCGGCGCAGGTGGCGGTGGCGACGGCAGGCCGAGGCGCCGCTGACGTCGTCACCGTCGACGCCGTCGTGAGATTCGTCGACGTGCAAATGCCGGACTGTCCACTCGCACTGACCAATAGTCGGTCGTCTCTCGGCAAGCGGCCCGTGCTGCCGTCGCTACCGCTGCTGCTGGCCGACGGTGTCCGGACCGGTCGGACGTGATGTCTCTGTCGGACGTCTGACGGACACAGAAATACAGGAACATGTTAATATAGCACCTCAACTCGTCATGTTACGTTATTCTAAACCCTCCTAGAACCCCTTGGTCAAGGGGTTGTTTGTATCAGTTCTACGTACCATGCTTATTTCAAGTTAAATATGTGTCATACAAAACAGAAATGTACCCCCTACATCTCCAGTTTTCTCCAGTTACTTTTCTCCACGAATGTCAAAGTCGAACCCATTTAATGATATATGTACACCCAGATGCCATTGCGGTGATGTTTTCACATTAATCATATCAATGGATTTTCATTTCTATGACGTACTAGAAAACACCCCTACCTCGTAATCACTGCAATGATCTGACGCGAATATGTGGTAGGTAAACGTCTATATCAGTTAAACCTGAAGGCATATTTCCCATGCTCCCTTGTATCCAAACAACTCGCTCCTTAACAGTATACAATGTAGTCGATCCTAGACAAGTTTGACATATCTAATTATAGTAATCCTTTCTTTATTTCTTAATGTATTTCCACTCTTCTGTCCATTTGCCCCCTCCCCAGATGAATCCCACCACGACGACTTTCTGTGAGGCCATAAGACGTCACAGCCAGGGCGCTGACGGCGACACAAGACAGACAGCCAAGACGGGCGGTTACGTGACGAGATCTCGCCCGAGAGGCGGATGAAACGTCCCGACTGACGTAGCTCATTAGGGTCATTAATTATCACTCCGGGTGCAGGAGTGGAACCCGCCGGGACACTTCCTTCCCAGTCGCGATCCCTCGCGTCGACCAGCCAAAGACAGCGGCAAAGGAGCCGTCTTGAAAGTGACGTCAGATCGGCGAATGTGCTACACACGTATATGTAGAGGTAGTGCGGCAGGTGACGCTATTAAATCCTCGTACAAAGCAATCATATTGCATTCTTCAATTCCACACAGACAACATCGCAGTAACGTTGACACTCGAACCAATGTTCATGAAATGGTTTTCTGCGCTAGCTGAGTTATTTAAAAATCCCATTAGTTACATTGATATATATATATATATATATATATATATATATATATATATATATATATATATATATATATATATATATATATATATATATATATATATATATATATATATATATAATATATATATATATACAATACATACACAACTAACAACACACACACACACACACACACACACGAGTACTTCCTAAAGTAGTGCGTTAGTGTAGTGAACGCCTATGTCAGTTAGAGTGAGATGATTTGTGTTCGACCAGCAAACAGCGGAGGTGGAGAACGACATTCCACAAGAACATGTTTGTCATGTCGGGACATACTACGTCGCCAGTGTCGTCCAAGAAACACGACAGACACGACGGACTTTCATTGCGACACGACCGTGTGCCGCCCATGTGAGTAGGCGGACAGGGGAACAAGGCGCTATGACTGGAGGGTCGAACTACGCGTGTATCGTAGACGTTGACGAATAAACGTCACGTCTGACGTGTTTATTTTCGATGTCAACAAACAAAATGTACAGCTCTTCTTCAGCACAACAATCGGATGCAATCGTATAAACCGAAAATAAATTTCCAAAGAGCACGTTTTCGTATGTAATATGTAATATATCATATGTCATTCACATCGCGGATAAATATATATCCGCTATAAAATAAGTCACAATAAAATAACACATACTATGTTACAGTATATGTGTTGGTTTATTGTATTGATAAATTACAATATATTATTATTTTTTTTTTATTGTTATATATATATATATATATATATATATATATATATATATATATATATATATATATATATATATATATATATATATATATTATATTATTTATATATTACGTTATTTATCTTGTATGTCATTTTATTTTATTTTATATCTATAGGCCTATGTTATAAATTATATATTATGTTATATATGTTATCATTTGTCTTTGTCTCGTTTTCAATGTCCGATAAAATGTACAATAAACTACGACTTGCCTTAAAAGTCTCAATTATGGTGAAACTGTAACTTTCCCCCTATATTTGGTGTAGGTTTTATAAAGGTCCGGTTGTCTGTTTTACATTTTAATCGAAATGAGGAACCGCATCATTTTGTTTAATTATGAATTAAAAACTTGTTGACGTGCATTCTAGAAGATCTTCCAAAACGTTAATTTCGTCAATAATACAAAGTCCGCATTGTTAACGCGTCGGACGATGTTGCTGTCAGATTATCTGCACAGACAACTACACCCTATAATAGACGAATGTGTTTTCCGTTTGCGTGGAAATGTTCCTTTTAGTTCTGGTTCAACGGAAATTATATTTACGACGCCAGGTACGATGTCAACATCGTGTTTATGTCAGAACGACAGTCAATAAAATAACGGGCGTTAAGTTATTTCGGTAAACAAATATGTATGTCTGAGAAATCCATACCGCTTCTAATGTCAACTGCAAAATTTATGTTTATCACGCAGTTGACATTAGCAAATGTACGGATGACATTAGCCAATACATTTATGTCAGACTTGCTCTCACTAACACATTTTGTGTGACCTATATCTTGCTAAAACCGTTAAAACGTGTTGAGCCACAGGTCTAGGTCAACGTAAGACAAATGTTGTGTAGCTAAAATGATGTCACGCGGTTTCACAAAAAGGCAAAACTTCGCGACAGGCTTTCAGAAATGTGTGTCACTATTATCTTTGATATTTTTCCATTTAATGCTTAATTAATAATGAAATTTGTTGATACTATGATCGAATAAAATAAATGGACGTATGTTTACACAAACTAGGTATTAGCGAAATGTTTGCGTGCGATCCTTTAACAGATCGGCGTCAAGTTGAGTAGCAACCTTAGGGCGTCTGATTAAAACCAGATTCGATGGAACATCGGCCGAGTGGCCGACTCGTTGTCCGACAATGACGGTTCACACACGTTTATCTCTTGTTTACGTTTCGTTTGTCTCGACGTTGATTACGTTTTTGAGGGTAGCATTCCTCAACACAGACACAGTTAAGTGGAACCCGCCATGTCGGTTACTAGTTGTTAAGGTTTGTGTCAAATACAGAACGAAACCCCTTAGACAACTAAGAGACGTGAAAGAGAACATGTATACCACCAGTCACTGAGCAGATGTTAACGCGTGTAGTGCTGTCAGATTACATTGGATTAAAATGCATTCAACGTAAACCAATACGTCACAAAATAAAGTACATTGCACACGTCAAAACAGCTTCTTCGCCTACGTGAAATCTTATACCCAGTGAACACAGTTAACATCAGGACAACGAATCTAAAATAAATTCAAAGACCTTAAGAAAAATAAAGCCATTATACAATTGTACAAATGGGAACGGTTTATTTGCAAATAAGACGTTTAGTCTAATTTGGTTGCATACTGCCAGGCAGAACACGTATTGCCTTTTTAAATTATAAGTGTTTTATAATTTAATGATTATATATATATATATATATATATATATATATATATATATATATATATATATATATATATAATTATATAAAATTATATATTAATATTATATATTAATATTATATATTAATATTATATATTAATATTATATATTAATATTATATATTAATATTATATATTAATATTATATATTAATATTATATATTAACAGAGATTAAGAAAGATTAAGATACAGAACACACAGACACACAGACAACAGACACAAGATAAGAGAGACAAATATATATAATATTAATATATATAATATTAATATATATATATATATATATATATATATATATATATATATATATATATATATATATATATATGATATTTTTCTTTGTATCTTTGTTTATACGTCAACTGTTAAAATATATCCAAGTATTTACAATGCATACGTTATATTAGAATGTTAGTATTTCTAAGAAATTCCCAAACAGCAGAAATATTGCGCAGAAGTATTCATATAATACAATTCTGAAGATCACAAACGGTCTACGTTTTACGTCACCGGACAGAACTGCCTCGCAGCCAGCAAATATGATTAAGGCAGCGATATACATATGTCGGCGAGTCAGTCGAGCACTGCGATACTTAGACGACGCGTCCAAACAAACACGTTTGTGTTCGTGCGTGCGTGTTTACTCTATACACACTCACTACCTCCCCGAAGCCTACCGCCGTGAATGGCCCAAGTCGCTAACAGATCAACACTAGACCGATCGCGGTACATTCCCGTTGAACGGCCACCAACGTTCCAGCACACACCCGCGGGAGTTGTGTTCCAAAAGGTGTTGAACAAATATTTTCACCTCTCAATTATGGCAAGGTGTGTGTACACATTTGACGCATTTAGCGTCAAGTTGGCGCCCCGAGCTGGCTAATGGATCGCGTCGGCCGTAATAGACGCCGAAAATCAGCGGCCATTCGCCGTTAAACACCACGTGTAATACAATAATTAGTGTCGGCCGCCCGGATCGGTTTTCGTTCGGTCGACTGATCGCAACTCGAAACAGGCTTATCGCGATCAAGTGCATGTCGCTACAGAAACGAAATACTTGTGTTTTCTTTACTGTCAGTGACGAATTTGACGCGTGTGCTACGCATTGGATCCGCGTTCCAACGGCACATTGTAAAGCTCTGGATTAGAGTATCGGATTGCGAGGGATCTGCTGCGATCTGATTCGGAGTAATTCGCTTATCGGCCTATTCCGAAAAATATGGCACATGTCATGTTTAAGAAATCGGCAAAATCGTAATAGTTGTTTATGGAAACTACTAAAGGCACTGGTTTGGGTCTAAATAAATCAATAAAAACTAAAACTGTATAACAAAGGTTTCGTTTTCTATTTTATTTATTTATTTATCACACATTTATACTATTTTATTTATTTATTTATGATTACTATGGATATATGTTTTAATACACTGTAAAGTTGTGTGCTAATTTGTGATGGTATTTTAAGGGAAAATGGTTGTCTTTATTTGCATAGGCATATATTATCAAAGTAGTATTATATTACCGTTTTATTTATTTATTTTTATTATCATTATTATTTTAACTAAATTAGGAAGAATCATTGTAAAGCGCCCCAGAACAATTATTTGGATGGGGCGCTATATAAGAAATATATTATTATTATTATTATTATTATTATTATTATTATTATTATTATTATTATTATTATTATTATTATTATTATTATTATTATTATTATTATTATTATTATTATTATTATAAAAGGTTGATCTCACGAGTTTGTACACAAAATTCCCAGTTAACCAGTACCCGAACAGGGAAAACTAATCATAATTACGACGCTCAACAAATCCATATATTTCAATAAACTGTTTGCTCGCATGTTTTCAATTAAGTATGACACTTTGAGTTATGTAATTTTGTTATATATTTTTTTCAGATGATTATATTTCTAACCCCTAGTCATGAATTACGTGCGTGCATTCCTTCTTTCGGATACGTGTTGCAAGTGCTTACGTTTGTATATCGGTACTAGTTAACTTCATGGCAATAAGAATTCGGGGTATTCTTTAATCGTAATTATTTTTATATTCGGCTGTCATTTTAATAATATTATCACAGGCATAACTGGTGTTTCCATTAAACGCATTCCTGAATAAAAGCAGTAATTTTCGGTTGTGCGTGCATCGCCTATAACGGTATGTAGGGAGGTTAATGATTACCCTTGCTACCTCCCCACTTGATTGACGAGGCTACGGAAATACCCATGGATTCCCTGTTGGGGTGAGCGACCTTGAGGAAGACGGGTCATTATTTCGCCTTTACGATGACACCTAACAAAAATAGTCAATAAAATCGCCGCATGGCGAGCGACAGCGCTACAAGCCACATTCAATCTGGGGCCGAGCTGACGAAGTCACTCACGGCTGACGGAGATTGATTCACGCGGGCGGGAGGAAGTCTCCGCTGCTCCGGCATGCGGTCGGATACACGCGGGGCGCCACGTAGCGACAAAGACACGCAACAGAATCTCACCGATGAAGCCGCGTTTGGGCGGGTGACATCAGCTGATTGAAGCCGAAACCCGTTATTACGGCGAATTGCCACTTAATTCCTACGTCGATAATTGTAGGGTTTGTGCTGGCGCCGAGATAAGGGTAAGTCCGGCCAAAAGACGGCCCCGGGTAATATTGCGGCACCGTTGCGTCATCGATGATGTCTCAACCCTTTGGGAAGCGGCATAAGACCGCGACAGGCGACGCGCGGGAAGATATTCCCATGTACGTGGCGGTGGGTGGACAGGTAAAGATGGGACTAATTGTGACTAGGTTTTCTATTGCTTGTAACCCCATAGAACAAAGTGAGTAGACGTTATGCTCAGACTGGTGAGACGGAAATGCTAGGTTTCAATGTAGTGCTGTAGCACATACATTAAACCATCATAAATTAGAATGGCAGCAATGACAACGATCACGTTTTGTCATTGTTCAACAGTCTTCTATCAGATACACAATACACAAATTTGTATTTTCATAAGTTTCTTTTGCATTTGTACTGTATACATTATCTTTTACTGTTTTATGCATTCGTATATTAATGGCATTCTGATTGAAATTCCACATGTCACCCTGAGCAACTCATATTTATAAATACCGACGGGTAGCAAGCAGTAAGTAAAGTCAAGAAATATTCATAGGTAACATTAAGTAAAGTTATGAAATACCCACAAGTAGCAATAAGTAAAGTTAAGAAATATCCACAAGTAACAGTAAGTAAAGTTAAGAAATACCCACAAGTAACAGTAAGTAAAGTTAAGAAATACCCACAAGTAACAAGTAAAGTTAATCAATATCCACAAGTAGCAATAAGTAAAGTTAAGAAATACCCACAAGTAGCATTAAATAAAGTTAAGAAATACCCACAAGTAGCAATAAGTAAAGTTAAGAAATACCCACAAGTAGCATTAAGTAAAGTTAAGAAATACCCACAAGTAGCAATAAGTAAAGTTAAGAAATACCCACAAGTAGCATTAAGTAAAGTTAAGAAATACCCACAAGTAACAGTAAGTAAAGTTAAGAAATACCCACAAGTAGCATTAAGTAAAGTTAACAAATACCCACAAGTAACAGTAAGTAAAGTTAAGAAATACCCACAAGTAGCATTAAGTAAAGTTAAGAAATACCCACAAGTAGCAGTAAGTAAAGTTAAGAAATACCCACAAGTAGCAGTAAGTAAAGTTAACAAATACCCACAAGTAACAGTAAGTCAAGTTAAGAAATACCCACAAGTAACAAGTAAAGTTAATAAATACCCACAAGTAACAAGTAAAGTTAAGAAATACCCACAAAGTAGCAGTAAGTAAAGCCGCTCTAGGCTCTATTAGCACGCAGCGGTTGACCGGGATAAACACTGGTATTTACTCGCTTATCGGGAATGCCAATCTGAAGTAGCGTAAACAGCCGTAACGACCACATCGTTTACACAAAGAATGCTAATAGATCTACGCAACAACTTATAGTGCATCGCTGTTTCGTGTAAGAAGGTTTTCCCGATTCGTTTACATTCCCTCACGTTACATACGAGACATTTCTATCTTTCATTTCCGCAACGAAATATCTGCTGGCACATTAGGAAGTGCGACGCCCGATCAACATTTCACAGTTTCACACTGTCTTGTTACTGAGACCAATATTATATACGTCTAAACGACAACCATTCATGAGGAATTACTGCAAACAGTGTACGTTATATAAATAGAAAATGTGGGAGTTCCACAATTTTTTTTAATATTTTGCTCCTGATATTCACATTAAAAAGTTATAGCGGACTAACACAGTCAAATTTCGATTACTCGAATATCCATCAAAATTAAACCGTGAGTCCGCGCAAAACCGTTTCGGATACGCCGGTTTTTTTTAACACACAACTTAACTGGAACACGCTGATAATTCAAAACTATTTCTCCGTTTCCTCCAATTCGTAAATAACACATATATGTCAGTGGCACGATATTGTATAGTGTCAATACTCGGTATTATAGGTGATACTACGATGTATAGGTCTGGCTCTGAACTATATTGCTACAAAGACATAAGTATTCTTACCGTCATTCATCCTCTGTCGCATTCCGTCCGTCTTTCCATCTTCATCCTCGCACCGACTTCCGCTACTCTCAATTGATAACATGACGTCATCGTCGTCGTCATCGCCCACGTGACTGCCGTTGTTGTTGTCTCCGTCGCTGTCTAGTTTCTCCTCCATCGCGTCGTCGTCATCGTCTTCGTCGTCTTCGCCGCACCTGTTCCGCGGCGACCACGTGACCTTGTTGTCCTTCTTCAGCCGTCTCCGTGCATTGGCGAACCACGTGGACACCTGTGTGAGTGTCATCTTCGTGATGATGGCCAGCATGATCTTCTCGCCCTTCGTCGGGTACGGGTTCTTGCGGTGCTCGCTCAGCCACGCCTTCAGGGTGCTCGTCGATTCCCGGGTCGCGTTCTTCCGTCGCATGTTCGGGTCCATGCCGAACCTGGCGGACAGGTGGAGCCGTTGAATTTAGTCGCTATCGATATCACGAATGTTTATGTAATTAGAGTGGCGGTATTGTTGATTTTGTACACACCGGTATGTACGGGCATACATACTGACATAAACAAATGAATTTACGTCTTAGGTATTGTTTACATGTATCTACATAAATAGTTTTTGAAGTAAGTTGGTAGGTCGTTAGTTGATCATTTAATATATATATAATAGTATATATATATATATATATATATATATATATATATATATATATATAATATATATATATATATATATATATATATATATATATATATATATATATATATATATATATATATATATATATGCACACACACACTATATATATATATATATATATATATATATATATATATATATATATATATATATGCATATATATATATATATATATATATCTCATATATATATATATATATAAAGATCGAGTGACGTCACTTACCCGTTGGCGTAGTAGGGGAAGGCCCCGAGGGAGGCGGGGTCATAGGGGTAGTAGGCCCCAGAGTGGGAGAGACTTCTCAATAAGTCGGCGTTATCCTTCATCTCGTATGGCGAGCCCTGCAAGCGGAACAAGATCCACGGTTGAGTGCATTTCGTCCGGGACGTGTTATTTATGTGTTCTTTTTATAGTAATTATTGTAATTATTCATGTTATTCGTGTTACTCATGTTATTCATGCTAATCGTCAATTATGTTATTCCTGCTTAGAAATATTATTCTTAGAATTTATAGTATTCGTATTATTTATATTATTGGTGTTGTTGGTATTATTGGTGTTATTGATGTTATTCATGTTATTCGTGTTATTCGTGTTATTCGTGTTATTCGTGTTATTCGTGCTAATCATGTGAATCATGTTATCCCTGTTACATATATTATTCTTAATATTTATATTATTCGTATTATTTATATTATTTATAATATTCGTGTTATTAGTGTTATTATGTTATGATATGTTATAATATTATCCATATTATCCATATTATCCATATTATCCATATTATCCATATTATCCATATTATCCATATTATCCATATTATCCATATTATCCATATTATCCATACTATCCATACTATCCATATTATCCATATTATCCATATTATCCATATTATCCGTAGTATTCATAGTATTCATAGTATCCACAGTATCCACAGTATTCATAGTATTCATAGTATTCATAGTATTCATAGTATTCATAGTATTCATAGTATTCATAGTATTCATAGTATTCATAGTATTCATAGTATTCATAGTATTCATAGTATTCACGAATTCATTTATATATTTCTTTATCATTTTATATAAAGCACTGCATTATTAATAGCAAACCGTTTTAAGAAAACGTCCGTATAATTAATTACATTTGATACGTTAGCGTAACACGTGATGATTGTCCTTGGTTTGTTCCTCACGGTATTACACTGTTTGTTTCCTTGGTTTGTTCTACACGGCATTACACTGTTTGATCTGCCGCCCGAGTAACTGCATTCGTAAATCAGCAATAACCTTTCCCACGCACGACTTCACGCTCCCGTTTGGCAGAGCAAAACAACGACAAGTGGACATGTTGAATCGATTATATCGGCGGCAGGTCTGTGTTTTCGTGAAATGATCCACATCGAGAAATGCACTTTACAAATGTAAACCACAAATTATTTCTTTACCGAACGATGTATGATAAGTTGTGAATATTATTATTATTCAATGTTTATTTACACCTGATCAGTAGTACAACCAATGACAGGACTGTAATTGAGATATAAAAAACAAGCGTGGATTCGTATAAAATAATACTTTTCGCATGAAAGAAAATGTTTTGTTAATATATATATGAAATTATATGCAATATTATATATATATATATATATATATATATATATATATATACATAATTATACGTTTTATGAAAATAATAATAAATATAATAATAAGACAGCTTCTTTTAGATCAAAACCAAGCTCAGAGGCGAATAACGACAAGTGTTTTTAGTGTAAAATTCGGCAATATATATTATTTGTGGAAACGTGTTTACCTATGTTGTATATAAACACGAATGTTATTAAAAAATGATAGCCCACTTTCATTAGGTTATCTCTCCCACATTACTTCTTCGGTTCTTCTACACGATGTACAACCACATTACGATCATGTCAGTGTCGTGGTCATTGTTTCTACTTTTAGCTTGATATTGGACAGGCGTGCTCGTGTGTTCACACGCTTTCTACACTGACCGTGCAGTCTTAATAGACAGACACCTGTTTCACTGACATACACCTGTGCAGACTTCGCGCATCCACTCGATTGCGTAATGTCTAATTCACAATCACTGCGAAGTCGTATAAACACATGCGCCTCTCTATATAGTACCACGTTCGCTAAACCGGTCTCAAGAAAAGAACCCACTGCTGATGTAGCATAGACTACTTTCCTGTTATACCTGAAGAATCACATTTATGTCTAAGAGTCATGTGTTCCAATATGCGTGAGGGAACCACGCACTTTCACTCCAGATATTCGGTTTTTGTTAAAGCGGAAGCATTACATCAGTGGCATGCCATGACCCATCGCAATTATCTTCTTCAAACGTTACTGAAAGCGGGTTCGGCGAGTGGATTATACGAGTATGTCGCCCGACGGAATCAGATATGCCGTAGACGTGTTTTCGAGACATCTAAGGCAAAACAACATGCGAAACACGTGACCCTGATGCGGCCTTCGATGTCACATCATCGGCGCATCGACGCAATGAATCTTCGTCAGGCCCAGTCTCTAAGTGGCTGAGCGAGACATCGGCGCGTCTCGGCCGGCGCGCGGGAGTAATTCAGCCAGAAAGGGTAAATTAAATTGTCTAACTTGTAAATTAGCCACGCTGCCTGCGTCTGACACCCCGCCCCCCGCCACCCGGCGCGCGCATGCAGCGGCGTCGTCGATAAACGACCGAGTGAGAGACAGGGCGAATGAGTGAGAGACAAGGTGAGTGAATGAGAGACAAGGTGAGTGAATGAGAGACAGGACGAATGAACGAGAGACACGGTGAATGAGTGAGAGACAGGGCGAATGAGTGAGAGACAGGGCGAATGAGTGAGAGACAGGGCGAATGAGTGAGAGACAGGGCGAATGAGTGAGAGACAAGGTGAGTGAATGAGAGACAGGGCGAATGAGTGAGAGACAGGGCGAATGAGTGAGAGACAGGGCGAATGAGTGAGAGACAAGGTGAGTGAATGAGAGACAGGGCGAATGAGTGAGAGACAAGGTGAGTGAATGAGAGATAGGGCGAATGAGTGAGAGACAAGGTGAGTGAATGAGAGACAAGGCGAATGAATGAGAGACAGGGCGAATGAGTGAGAGACAGGGCGAATGAGTGAGAGACAAGGTGCGAATGAATGAGAGACAGGGCGAATGAGTGAGAGACAGGGCGAATGAGTGAGAGACAGGGCGAATGAGTGAGAGACAAGGTGAGTGAATGAGAGACAGGGCGAAAGAGTGAGAGACAAGGTGAGTAAATGAGAGACAATGTGAGTGAATGAGAGACAAAAGAGTGAGACAAGATGAGTATGAGAGACAGGGCGAATGAGTGAGAGACAAGGTGAGTGAATGAGAGACAGGGCGAATGAGTGAGAGACAGGGCGAATGAGTGAGAGACAAGATGAGTGAATGAGAGACAGGGCGAATGAGTGAGAGACAAGGTGAGTGAATGAGAGACAAGGTGAGTGAATGAGAGACAGGGCGAATGAGTGAGAGACAAGGTGAGTGAATGAGAGACAGGGCGAATGAGTGAGAGACAAGGTGAGTGAATGAGAGACAGGGCGAATGAGTGAGAGACAAGGTGAGTGAGTGAGAGACAGGGCGAATGAGTGAGAGACAAGGTGAGTGAATGAGAGACAGGGCGAATGAGTGAGAGACAAGGTGAGTGAATGAGAGACAGGGCGAATGAGTGAGAGACAAGGTGAGTGAATGAGAGACAGGGCGAATGAGTGAGAGACAAGGTGAGTGATGAGACTAGGTGAGTGAGAGACAGGGTGAATGAGTGAGAGACAGGGGAATGAAGAGACAGGCGAGTGTGAGAGACAAGGTGAGTGAATGAGAGACAGGGCGAATGAGTGAGAGACAAGGTGAGTGAATGAGAGACAGGGCGTGAGTGAGAGACAAGGTGAGTGAATGAGAGACAGGGCGAATGAGTGAGAGACAGGGTGAGTGAGAGACAAGGCGAATGAGTGAGAGACAGGGCGAATGAGTGAGAGACAAGATGAGTGAATGAGAGACAGGGCGAATGAGTGAGAGACAAGGTGAGTGAGTGAGAGACAAGGTGAGTCGGCGAGAGACTAGGTGAGTGGGTGAGATACAAGATGAGTGAGTGAGTGAGAGACAGGGCGAATGAGTGAGAGACAAGGTTAATGAGTGAGAGACAAGGTGAGTGAGTGAGAGACAGGGCGAATGAGTGAGAGACAGGGCGAATGAATGAGAGACAGGGCGAATGAGTGAGAGACAGGGCGAATGAGTGAGAGACAGGGCGAATGAGTGAGAGACAGGGTTAATGAGTGAGAGACAGGGTTAACGAGTGAGAGACAGGGCGAATGAATGAGAGACAGTGTTAATGAGTGAGAGACAGGGTTAATGAGTGAGAGACAGGGGGAATGAAAACGAGCGGTTGGGTCAATGTCAGCTGCGGGAGGCGAGGTGAACGCTGACGGTGTCGGTGGAGTAGGCGTGTACACGCCCGCATGCACACGCATTCACATATGCACGCTCATGTACGCCTACGCATGCACACGCAAACGCAAACATATACGTATGAGATATATATGCGTTGCCTGCAAACGCATGTGTGTATGTGTACGTACGTATGTACATATATGCATGTACACACGCACACACACTAGTACTCCCGTGTATGACACCTCATGACGCCGTGTTACCGGCCAACCGTTTCACTTGGCTGACGTTTCGGTGGTTTCTGTTGACTCGGCCACGAGCGCCGTTGGTGGCCGTGCCGTGAGCTATGACATGGGTTTCATGTCGGTCCCTCGGTCTGCTGTCGGTCCCTATCCCCGCCGGCCGCTGGTTCTTGCTAGCGACACAGCGATAATGCGCCAGGACAGCTGACGATTGCCTTATCGGCGCCGGGCGACAAATGAAGCCGACGTCGCGATAAGACCGGAGTGTCTCACCCGCCGTGGAGCACGATCGCACTCGCACGGGGCGCTGGCGAATGTGTCGGCCGATTGGGTTTGATGGGACGAGCCCGGGAAGCAACGGTAGGAAGCGGGGACCTCCAACGCCGACCTATCTCTTACCTCGCCATCGCATTCGATTAGGGAAGACGCTGGCTGGGACGGCGGCGATTTAGTCGGGACACCCGGTGACGGACGAAACCCTGGAGAGATGGGGTGAGGGTTTTGAAGAGGGAATCCGGGGTTGTTGGGGGGTCCGTCACGCCGCTTGCTAAGTGGCGACCGTCGCACGCGGGCGATGGAGTGAGTCATTGATTCCATCCGGGCCGGGTGAATTAATTGCGTGCACCCAACACCGACTGTGCGTCTGTCAGCCCAGCCCGGGCTCTCGCAGGTCGGCTGAACGAAGGATGGGTTTCGGCCGTAGCAACTCGCTACTCGTCCACGGCGAGACCCGACTCGCTGGCGCCACGCAGTCCTCGCGGTACATCCATATCACCGAACGCGAGGTACCGGGCGAGTCGACACCGAGTGTCGGGTGTATAAAGACTGCCAAGCCACCACAGAGCATCTGGGTACATAGAAACTCCCGAGTCATCACGAAATATCCCCGTAAAGAGAACTTCCGAATTTACCACGAAATATCAGGGTAAATAAAAAATGCTAAGTCACCAACTAGTATTTTGGTGAATAGAGACTCCCAAGACAACGCGTAGTATCTTATAATAAATAAAATCTCTCAGGTCATCACATACCATATCTGATACTATATAGATACTCCCAATTCACCGCGTAAAAATAAGTAAGTGTAGACTCCCAATTAACCATGCTGTAGAGTATAGAAACTCCGCAGTCATCATCTAGTGCCTATGTAAATAGGGACTCCCAAGCCACATCGTGGCATCTGGGGACTTGAACTTTCAAGTAATACCTACTATCTGTCTAAAACGAGACTCGTAAGGAAACAGTTTCACTGCTCATGGGAAAGAACCGTGTCTGCCTTGTGAGGATTAAACTTTCCCCGAGGCAGCAGCACAGTGGCCCACGTGTGGTCTTGAACGTGAGCTACTTCCGGTAACCAGTGTTTATTATTTTGATAATTTCTGCACAGTTTCGTATACAACTCTGCAGCGAAACATTCAACATGTGTAGAAATGCTTCCGTTGTATTAGAAACACATTAGTGGGCTGCGCAATTAATAAACGTATTATAGTATTAAGAACATTATTGTTAATCAATATTAATAAATGAAGCACCAACAAAGGCCTTTTAATATCGCAAACGTCCCTGTGATCCTATTATGAGACGGCGTTCAACGAATTGACATATCGTTGCATCACCTACATATAAGCTAATAACTAACAATAATAATAATGATGATGATGATGATGATAAAATAATAATTATTATAATAAAATCCCTTTTATAGCGTCAATGTCCGCGGAAAACGCAATCTCAGTGACGCAACAAAACCAAAGGATTAAGTATTGTCAGATGAAATTAAACGATATAAATTATACGGTTCAACCGTTCAATAAATGGAGGAAATTGCAAAATACTAAAGATATTGAGCATTAAAAAGACAGCTTCATGTTTAGAAGCTATGTCCTGAGACAGGGTGTGTTCCATAAATGGTGTGCAACAACGGAGATCCATCCAAGGCTAACACATTGTTAATAAAATAAAACACAAACTTTTTGAATAAATAACGGCATAATACAACACATTGGCTGACCATATTTTACAAACAAACGCGAGCAGTAGCGGAAGTGCAGGTTCAAAAGGTGAGACGATGAGAAATGTGTAAATCGTGTGCAAGAATATGTCCACGTGACCACAACTACAAGTGGTCGCGGGACGAGTGTACGTAAGACGTGGCTCTGACAGCTGTGTACTTAGGCGTGTGTAAATGCCACACGTATGACGCTGGTTTTTAGCAGGATATCAACAAGCTGACACACATTTGAGGAAATATAACGGGTGGCAAAAGTCGCACGGAATCGTTAGCGAGTGAAACTAGGCCAAATAATGACGAATGGCTGAATATTGAAATTGTGTGAGAAATGGAAGGTGGATATATAAGGAATAAATATTGTTAGGTAAGTATCTAATGAATACATACTGTTAGGTAACTATACTATATAATGAATAAATACTGTTTGGTGAAATATACATATATATATATATATATATATATATATATATATATATATATATATATATATATATATATATATATATAATAAAAACCACTTTCGGAAAAAAGAAAATATAACGAAACAATAACGTGTTAGTTAAGTGACGTGTTTCAACAACGACCTGGCTACAATGTATGAGGGAATAACGGAATTATTGTTAAAAAAACTAACGTTATACAAGTTTACTATTATAACCAATTACAACGACAATGGCATTTTATTCAACATAACTAAAAACGTGTCGACCTGTATTCAAGTTGATGAATGATGAATGCTAAAAAAATATAATATCATAATACCTTCTAGATAATATAATTAGTTCCCCTGACTATCAAGATTATTGTCTTCTCTCTCTTTCTCTTTCTCTATCAGTCAGTATTGTGTGCGCGTGATTCCTTGTTGTCGTAGATATACTGAAGATATATATATATATATATATATATATATATATATATATATATATATATATATATTATATAGTATACGTACATAATATTATGTATGTATGCATTATGTGTGAAATTATATATATATATATATATAAATAATATATATATATATATATATATATATATTATATATATATTAATTATTATATACAATGATAGTGATATACAGTTCTCTCTCTCTCTGTCTGTAAAATTTATATATATATATATATATATATATATATATATATATATATATATATATATATACAACATAATAAAATATATACGTAATATCGAGAACGAATACTTTCTAAAACGCCAAGGTAGATAGGTAGAGGACAGGTACGTGGAAGAAAAGCTGGTGACCATTCGTTTTGTCATGTTCTGGGTCCCTACTTGACAATACTTCCTCTGGAAGTTCACTACAGCGGCGCCCAACATTCACCAGATCAAACATTGCCTCTTTCGGTCAACGGTGTCTGACGATGAAAATGCCCTATTTCTGGACACATAAACCCACCTGTCAAGACCTCCTCGGCCGTGAACTGTTTGAAGTGTATCACTAGACAGAGTACGTATACAGCCGGTGACTTACCACGGGGGAGCAGAAGGCGGAGGGATCTATGGCGAGGGGTCCGATGCCTTGTGCGGCGTACGCTGCCGCCGCCGCCGCCGCCGCTGCTGCCGCCGCCGCCGAGCCGTAGAGACCCTCGGGGAGACCGGCGGCCACCCGCGAGTAGTTGAGGAGTCCGGCCGTGTACTGGCACGAGCAGATCGTCTGACCGGTGTGTGGGTCGGTCATCACCGGTCGTCCCGACTCGCAGCAGGACGTCGTGACCGACCCGGCGGCTCCGGACAGCTTCGTCGCCGCTGCCGCCGCCGCTGCTGCTGCTGCTGCTGCCGCCGTCGTCGTCGCCGGCGTCGAGGGGCTGCCGGCTCCCATCGACATGAGCAGCTGGGGAGAGAAGGGGTGTGAATACAACGGTGATATTTAAAGGGGAATAATTTGTAGATAAAAACAGTTTTATCTCTTTAATAATATATATATATATATATATATATATATATATATATATATATATATATATATATATATATATATAATCATACATATCATAATATTATATATATTATATTATATATATATATAATATATATATAATATATTATATTATATTATATTATATTAATATATAATATATTATATATATAATATATAAATATATATAATATATAATATATATAATATATATATATATATATATATATATATATATATATATATATATATATATATATATATATATATATATATATATATATATATATATATACGTAATATAATGTATTCAAATGTAAGTTGGCTATTTAAGGTTATCACATGAGCAGCACATTTATATTCCTATTAATTTCCTATAGGCATGGTAGAGATTTTTTTTAACTTTCACATCTTTATAAAGGTAACCCTTTTATGACAGGTTAATTAATTGGTATATCTGATTTGACCGTTATGATCCGATACTTAAATAAAAGAAAAACAGAACGGTGTGGTATAAACCAAAATATAAATTAACAATATTATTTCGTTGTTGCATATCTGTTGTATTTTTTTAAATTCGTAAAACACCATTTTGCACTTTCGGAAATTGTCAAAACGAAGCATTTATTCAAAACTGTTTTCTCTTTCCGCAAATAAACATGAACGTTATTTTTGTTGTGCGCATTCAGAGCGGCCAGATTGATTGGAGGTGACTGTCGCAACATTACTTCTGCATGTAATACAATAAATGCACATGTCAAATAGCATGAAATTGGGATGTGATTTATTGAAGACAACACTTTTTCAACGGCGGAATGCGGAGAATGCGGATTGGCCGTAGACTTCCATTCGCGGTTTCTTGGCCTTTCCGACGCATTGCCCTTCCAATAATCGTAAATCAGGCAGGCGTTGTTAACTATGTGTTATACCGCTGTTTTCAATAACGGTCTTTGCAGGGTCGTGTGTGTGGTTGCCCCAAAGACGTTAATTTAATAGGCTGATTCAGCCGTGAACTGGGACCGGCTAAAAGTGAACGCGACCATTTACCGAACCTATTAACAACGACGGAAAACAGTGTATGCAAAAGCAGCAATTTCCCAATATTTACTCGTTCTCTATGTGTAGGTATTTAAAACAACAACGTCAGTCGATAAAGCCAGTTGTCCTTTTGATTAACATAGAAAGTCGTATAATTTGTACAATGTTTAGACAATTAAAGAATTGTCATAAACTGCAGATTAATTGAGGAGACATGCTCATATATGTGATTAACAAAGCGCATAATGATATTTACAGTATTTAAATAATAACACCGTTTTTGTCTATTGAACAAATAGAATACTGGATTGAATAATCATGTTCAGTTATACTGTTAATTCGTAGAGACGAATGAATGACGATTAAGTCTATTCGGACAGTTAGAGTGAATCCAAGACGAAGCAGCGCGCTTGACAGAAACGTACGCGCGAATTATCGTAAATCTGTGTCGTTATTGTTGATCAGGTCTCTTCAAGCGAGCGCGCCAACCCACGCGTTGCATGGTTTCGTAGCTGGCGCTCCGCACACAGATCTCCTCGGGTCGTCATCACACGCGATCGTTTCCCGTGGAATTACGACCAAAGAAGACATGTTGAACCGAGCAGAGAAGATCGGCGCCATTGTAGTACACGCTTCGAAAAGCACGGCAACGTGCAAACTGCAATAACGGCGCACGAAGCAATAGAGCGAACTCAGAATATTGAAATCTTTCCTTTTGAAGGATAATTTCAGTAAACTGACGAAGGCGTAAGCGAAGTGAAGAGACCGCACCTCTTAGTTAATTATTTAGTTCGTTGGAATAACTCCCACTTGTATACACATCGGCGATGGATACTTGGTTTGTTACAACGCCAGGAGATTATCGGCATAGATAGGAACCTATCGGTAGCGGCCGGGTAACCCCGCAGCTGCAATCACAATCCGTCGGTTCTCCACCTATGATCTACGCCGTTCGTTCGCAGATCGATGATAAGTTATGAGCGCGTAAGTAAACATGTGTATCTTGCGCGTGCATGGTCAAGGTCTCGTCTGTTTGCTTTACGTCACGCAGGTCAAAGGTTGAACACGGAAAGATGAGCAAGATGAAGGAAGGTAAAAGACGTTTGTTTTAATAACGAAACAGGTAATACACGACGAGGATGAAATAAAGTAGACTGACACATAACGGTCAAAAGGCTCACCGGAATATGTGAGTTGAAGCACACCCCGATTGCCGACATAAAAGGTACAATTAAAAACTATTAACTCATAATTGAAATCGTGGAAAGAGAAATACAAAATGTATGAAAAAAGTTATAAGTTAAATATGTTAAAACGTAAAACGTTAAATATAAACACATTCGTCAAAACAAATGCGGCTATCATTGATATGACAACTTCGTGAATGGCAGAAATAAATAAGAAAAGATCACACGAGCCGATATGACGAAAAAAGATGAAAACGGAGTATCTGATGAAGAAGATGGAAAGGATGTGGAAGGCGAAATCAGAGACTCAGATGAAGAGAAAAAAAGCAGCAACTGCGATGCAGAAGATGAAAGCGGCGACTGTGGTGAAGACGAAGAAGATAACGAAGATGAAAATAAAGACTACAGTGACGAATGTACTAGCAGAGACTGAGACTGAGTCTGAGACTGAAACGGCTCTCACCTGCGGGTTGGCGCTCAACATGGCCGGGAACGGGTATCCGAACTGCGGGTAGGACATGTGTGACGGCTAATTGGAAGCGACTCTTGCGTGTGTGTGTCCGTGTCGAGGCGTCGACGATGGAGTCAGAGGTACCGCTGCTGCTGCTGCTGTCTCCTGCTTCGTTGACAGGCCTGTCGCTACTGCCTCGGACAAGTGTCGCCGCAAGTCGCGGTCAGCAGACTCCGGATGACAGTGACCGTCTCCCACGGAGGTGTTGAGTGACCAGTGCTGCTCGTGTTATATCCTTTTAGTCGCCGCTTTGATGCCGGCGCAGAAAAGACGAACAGACCAGCAGGAGTTCTGATCCGACTGCGGCCGCTGGATAAGACAAAGTGACCGCGAGACGACGTTGTCAACGAGGTGATAGCTGTCCGTCGCTCTGTAAGTTGCCGATGACACGTCCGTGTTTATGCAACAAACGAGATGAGTTCTCGTCGCTAGTCGCCGTGGGTACTACTCAACTGCCTGAGCGGCGCTCTACTAGTGGACATGGTGTCCGGTCAACAATAGCCGCAACCAGGTGTCAGCGACTCAGCCGCCTCGATTGCAACAGCGTCCGGCTAAGTCGAAGATTGCTGCAGTCGACGAAATGCGCAAGTCGGAATGCGCGTATCCCCAGCGGTGGCGGTGCGTGACAGTTGCCGCCCGAGAGATGAGATGAGATGAGATGCTGTCTGTCGGTCGGTCGGTGGCAGTTCGTTATCGCTGCGGCCCGGCGCGCTAATCGTGGCACTTGTAGCCGCGTCGTACGTGTGTGTCAGGCCGGCCCGTCGCTGCCGTGTTAACACGACAGGCGAGTGGCAATCGTCGGTCGCTCGTCGTGCCGCCAGCCCGCCAGCGCCGCTGATAGGCGCTTGATGATGTGTAAACAGCCGCCGATGTCCGTCTGACACGTCCCAAGCACGGACGGCGGCTTTGACTCCGCCCACTAGCCGCCTCGCCTCACGCGCCCGCTCGTTGTACGCGCTGCGGCCGCTCGGGGCGCTCCGTGACGGTGTCATGTTGTAAATGGATCGTCTGGTGAGCGTGGTAGTATTAGTAGTAGTGCCATTATTGTTGTTATTATTATTATTGTTGTTATTATTATTATTAGTAGCAGTATTAATGGTGGTGGACTGGTGGTGGTGGCGGCGGTAATAGTCGTAGTCGTAGTCGTAGTCGTAGTCGTAGTCGTAGTCGTAGTCGTAGTCGTAGTCGTAGTCGTAGTCGTAGTCGTAGTCGTAGTCGTAGTCGTAGTCGTAGTCGTAGTCGTAGTCGTAGTCGTAGTCGTAGTCGTAGTCGTAGTCGTAGTCGTAGTCGTAGTCGTAGTCGTAGTCGTAGTCGTAGTCGTAGTCGTAGTCGTAGTCGTAGTCGTAATACTAATAGTAGTAGTAGTAGTAGTAGTAGTAGTAGTAGTAGTAGTAGTAGTAGTAGTAGTAGTAGTAGTAGTAGAATAGTAGTAGTAGTAGTAGTAGTAGTAGTAGTAGTAGTAGTAGTAGTAGTAGTAGTAGTAGTAGTAGTAGTAGTAGTAGTAGTAGTAGTAGTAGTAGTAGTAGTAGTAGTAATGTTTTTATTTCATTATGATAACTATGTTACGCGGCCATGTTACGATCATAAGCCACCGTTTTATTTACCAAGGCATGGAAAATGGATTTACTGTGAAAAAGTTCAATGTCTTGAGTGCGTTGGAAATAGTTATGTATCTATGAAAATAAATAAAACACCTACACGTTGATTTATACCTTAATGGTATAGAGCAACAACCTTAATGGTATAGAGCAACAACCTTAATTGTATAAATCAACAACGGACAGTTCGATATTTTACCGCTACTAACATTGTTTTATTGGCACAATTTTGCTTTTCAGGATACTACATTTTAAATAGATTTTAAATTATAGACTATAGACAATTGGTGTGAGTGGATGACGACTCAGAATATGATGTCGTTACGACTCTCTCGTCGCCTTATGCCTGTCGTGTATTAGGTTAAGACAACATTAAAAAGTATGTTAATTTTCAATAGCATTTTTGTGATCACACAATTGTTATTTATGGTTAATGTGTTCGTTAGTGTAGACATATAAAAGAGATTTAAAGATGCGGTAATTTTAGTCACTTAGCAACAGACAGTGAAACCGCCGAGAATAAATGTGTATCATTCCAATGTCTTTTATCAGAACAGTCGTGATAACAAGTAACGAATTTGAACAAGTAATATATAGTATTGCAAATCAGACTTTGGTTCTAGCGACATATCTGATGTGTGGGATGCTTGTGCATTACACCTGTATGTTCATGTAGCGTGCACAATCTGTAAACTAACGATTCAGGTAAATGGCAATCAAACGAAAGACCCAAACTTCGCGTCCAAATACTCAATTTCCAGGCGTTTCTTTAACGATCTACCATTTATTTATTTACTAGTGATTAATGAATATCACTATTTCTGTTACTTGAGCAGAGAAACTTATAAATACCTACGAGCTGTGTTATTAATTCACCAGACCTGCGTTTAACAGCGGCTTCCTCCCCGCGACGTGAACCCGCCACTGTGAACGAACCAGTCAACAAGTTAACATCCGTAATGAGTCTGGCATGCGTCATGACACGGGCAGGTGGAACGTCGCTAGCCATAGACAAACAATGACGAACTATTGTAAATTAAAATCATGCAAAATGCGAGAGACTGGGGAGAGAGAGGGGAGAGAGAGGGGGAGACAGGGGGAGACAGAGGGGGAGACAGAGGGGGAGACAGAGGGGGAGACAGAGGGGAGACAGAGGGGGAGACAGAGGGGGAGAAAGAGGGGGAGACAGAGGGGAGACAGAGGGGAGACAGAGGGGGAGACAGAGGGGGAGACAGAGGGGGAGACAGAGGGGGAGACAGAGGGGAGACAGAGGGGGAGACAGAGGGGGAGACAGAGGGGGAGACAGAGGGGAGACAGAGGGGGAGACAGAGGGGGAGACAGAGGGGGAGACAGACGGACAGACAGACAGACGGACAGACGGACAGACGGACAGACGGACAGACGGACGGACGGACAGACAGGCAGGCAGGCAGGCAGGCAGGCAGGCAGGCAGGCAGGCAGGCAGGCAGGCAGGCAGGCAGGCAGGCAGGCAGGCAGGCCAGGCAGGCAGGCAGGCAGGCAGGCAGCAGCAGGCAGCAGGCAGTCAGGCAGGCAGGCAGGCAGGCAGGCAGGCAGGCAGGCAGGCAGGCAGGCAGGCAGGCAGGCAGGCAGGCAGGCAGGCAGGCAGGCAGGCAGGCAGCAGGCAGACAGGCAGCAGGCAGCAGCAGGCGCAGCGCTGGCAGGCAGACAGGCAGAGCAGCAGACAGCAGGCAGGCAGACAGGCAGGCAGGCAGGCAGGCAGGCAGGCAGGCAGACAGACAGACAGACAGACAGACAGACAGACAGACAGACAGACAGACAGACAGACAGACAGACAGACAGACAGACAGACAGACAGACAGACAGACAGACAGACAGACAGACAGACAGACAGACAGACAGACAGACAGACAGACAGACAGACAGACAGACAGACAGACAGACAGACAGACAGACAGACAGACAGACAGACAGACAGACAGACAGACAGACAGACAGACAGACAGACAGACAGACAGACAGACAGACAGACAGACAGACAGACAGACAGACAGACAGACAGACAGACAGACAGACAGACAGACAGACAGACAGACAGACAGACAGACAGACAGACAGACAGACAGACAGGGGGCAGACAGACAGACAGACAGACAGACAGACAGACAGACAGACAGACAGACAGACAGACAGACAGACAGACAGACAGACAGACAGACAGACAGACAGACAGACAGACAGACAGACAGACAGACAGACAGACAGACAGACAGACAGAGGGGGATATATGCGGAAGACAGAGTAAGACAAAGAAGACACGACACGAGAGACTGCCAAGAAGGCGTAGGGTTAAAGAGGATGGTGTGAGATAGCAATGTTTGGTGATGCTGGTGAAATATTATAACGACGACCTGCACACGAGAAAGACTACAAAGAAAGGTATTACGCACAACGACCTATAGCAATAATGTGATAGTAACGCCACCGACTATCTCGCTGCCATCACGACATCGTCCATATCGGACATTCAACAGTTCCCAGCAGAGAGCCTCGGGTGCCGATTACTCGCCGGTCGCCGGCGGGTGTGTTGATGCTACCCTGACGGGCGGCATTCCGCTCCCGTGAGCTCGGCCCGACACAGAGGGTGGTGTTGTCGCCCGCCGACCATCCAATGTCTTCCCGCTCTGTCGACATCCGCGCGCCGGCCCCGCTCCAGCAATCCCAAACAAACCGCCCCAGGAAACGCAAAAACCCGTCAATATTTATGCATGGAAAAACAAAAAGCGACGAGCGTCGACCGTGTAGCCCCCAACCGGCAGTCCGTAAATCACGCATCTCGGCAGCATCCGGTGAGATTCCGCGAGACCATGTCGCGCGACTGAATGACATGGAAGCGCGAGGACAACGTCCGCGGAACGCTAAGCAGCGACGCGATCCATCAGCGCGTGGGAAAGTCTTGGACACGCCAAACACGCAACCGCTGAATGGCGACTGTCATCATTTATAACGAAGTGATACTACCAACAAGACTGTCCACACGCAAACTCCGCGATATGCCGATTCGACATTAATTCTCGCAAATAGTTTACATTTATGAACCGCGTTCGCCCTTTGTGGCGACGTCAAGTGTTGAGATGTGCCTGGGACATATCACACACAAGACGAGGTCGGCTGTGACATGTCGTGACGTTGGCGGGACACAAAGACAGTCGTCGTCACCAGGGCGATGATGACACTTCCGCTGTTGTCGTTGTTGCTTATCGCTGTGTTAATACATATGTTAATGTATTTTCGTAGTCGATGTAAGGTCTGTGATTAGTATTAACAACGGAAAATGATTCATTGTGATTGTGATTATGGCAGCTCCTTCCGCCGTTCTGTCGTGTCGGTTTAGGATAATTGTCCACATACAACACTTCTGAAATGTACTATGACATATTGTATATATGAACGAATTACTTTTTTTATTAAATCTTTTAACATTACTTTTTGTTTTTATCTCTAACGGCCCATGCATGCATGTGCACGAGCAGCATACCCACGCCATCAGAAAGTCCATACGGCCAATGTTTAAAGAAGTCAGTGCCTCATCCATACATGGTTCTCTGTTGTTCGTTCTGGTGGTACTTGGTACTACTTACACACCTCATGTGAAATTTCACGGACATGAAAGCCTCTGGTTTGTACACGTATTCTTGTATATTTTGCATTTACATAACCAGTGGTACTTTTGGTCCATTAATTCATATTCATCTATGAGGATCATCTATATTTTTATTTCTTGTGTGAGAACACATTTATATTGATATTTTAGTTTTGTTCCCACAGCTGACGTCACTAAGCGGTATCTTGAGTGGCATACGTGTGAACAACAGTTCGCCGTGTTATTCGTGAACAATTCGGCATCAATGGTCTGACAACACGTCACCGTCGCCGATCGATTCCCACCCTTGTCCGAACAACCTTTGAGTTGCTCAAACGAAAACCGATCATTGGAATTATCGCTGTTAAGTTGTGCCCTGGCTCGTGTAAATGGCCCTTTTCACTTTGAGCGGTGGTCAAGAGTCCATCGGGAGTAGAGCGTGGACAACGCCTAGCGCCCGCCAGGACGTTGGTCGTAATCGCTGTTTAATGGGTCCCCGTCGACCTGGGCACTTTCCGCGAGCGAGGCGGCCCTCTTAAGGCCGGGAACGCCGCGGGCAAATGACTCTCAACATTGTGTGAGAGGCGTGCGCAAAGCAAGCACTCCATCGATCGCCAATAGGAGGCTGAATAGACGCGAAGCGACCCTTTGTCGGTGACAATAGGCGCGGCTGCATTAGGATTACGTATATTGCCGTGATTGGTTTAGCGCCGTACGAGACAAGTGTGTACGTAAGACTGTGCGTTGAAAGAGTCGACACCATAGTCCGTAATGCCACTGTCGTCTTAGCAACGATACCGACGACGTCATTGTTGACACATGTAATGTCGTATAGCAACGGTAGTAACTGTGACATTATTGTAGCATGTAACGACATTGACACCGATGTGTTTGACGAATGTAACATTGTAGCAATGATGCCGATGACGTTAAGATCGACGCGTATATTGTCAGACAGCAATGGAACTAACGACGACATTGTTGTAGCATGTAGGCCTACTGACATTGATGATTATGTGTTTGACTGCGATACTGGTGACAATACGATTGATGTACGTAGCGGCAAATATATTCTGGAACCGGGCTCACAGCCGTAAGAAACAAGCACTCGGCACGATAGCAAACGGATCGGTTTTTCGTGCACAAAAGTAGTTAAACAATTGGATGTATTTAAATCGATAATGCAATTCACACAGCTACTAGTTATGTTGGTCTCACAACACGGAAAGTTCGCTTGCCATGTAAGTGTTAAAAACAAAAATTATATCGTGAAATATGTTATCTGAATTGCCCTGGATTATTTGAAAGACATGATATTGAGGAGATTACGCCTTCCAAATAGATGGTATTCTGCCGAAAGAACATATTTCCTAAAACAAGGTTTACAAATTGGACTTACGTACAATTGAAGTCGATATATTACTGACAGCCGTCGTACCTATTTAATTAAACACGAGTTGAGAAATCAGGAGTACTTACTATTAAAATATCATAAATGAATTCCTCGAGTCAAACTTGTATCACAAACGATTCTAGATTTAACAAGACTTAACAAGATTGCCACCTAGAGATTTAACTCTAGATGGCAGGTGGACTAGGAAGCCATTTGGCTTATCGAGAGTCCAACTATCTATCTATCTAAGTTTTTTTTTAAATATATTAACACTACTAGCACCTACACAATCAGCTGATAATCTTTTCCATTCGTATACTGTTCTTTGTGAAAATGTAATTTTTTTAATATCTAGTCTACACTGCTTCTTTGCTAATTCTAGGCCTATTAGTTCAAACGTTTTACTTGGATCAAACTTAATTAGCATTAATAATATTAATTATGCTAATTAAACATTTCCCCCAAAGTTGGCCCAGTGCCAACAAAGCTCAAAATCTTCCAGATACTCATGTGAATACATGTCAATAAAAACAAACCTATACAGTAATAAAAATTTCTAGGTTCGCTGTCCTGCAACTATATACTAGTACATACATTACGGACATACGTTCGTACGTATGGACACACGAGTGTATACATACACACGTATCACGTGCATGCGTACCTACGTATATACGTACACATGTACATGCGTACAGGTGTACATGTATACATAAGTATTCATACTATTTACATACGGACATACGGACATATATACTTATATACGAACGAAGTCGTACATACTTTCATAGGCAGAGGAATTCAGTCATGCTTAACAAGAAAACGTATTCAATACATGGTCATATTTGATTGCTAGTGGCTATTCGCTGAATTATGAAAACGGTGCCGTTGTGTCATGGCACTGAGATAGGCCGCTTGTCACGGTGACTCGTTGTACACTTCCATTCTGGGTGGCCACGTCATTGAGGCCAGGATTATGTGACACGTGCTTGCAGCGTCTACGCGTTATCGCCAATCCAAATAGTGGTCTGACCAGCAACGACTTCTGTGCTCGGTGTGTGAATTGCAATCTACTCGTCTACTTGCTCGAGTCGTGTCATTCGCGGAACTTGTGAAACTTGTGCCAATGATCCGGTGACGATGGCGATATTGGATGGTTACTCTGAGAAATTCTGTTATTCGTTCATGCAACGTTTTACACGGAAGCAGCGGGGGTTAAGGTAGATTCACCGGTAGCGCGTGGGAGAGATGGGAAGCGAGAGGGAGTACGACAATGAAGAGACGAGGGGGCGAGAAAGGAGGAGAGGGGATATTGTACGTACGTAGGCTGTAAATGTTATGTATCATTTCTTTATTGCCGTTCAATGAGATCCTCTTCCACCGCGACGCTCTGTCCTCCACATCCTCTGCCATCTCCATCTCCATCTCCATCTCCATCTCCATCTCCATCTCCATCTCCATCTCCATCTCCATCTCCATCTCCATCTCCATCTCCATCTCCATCTCCATCTCCATCTCCATCTCCATCTCCATCTCCATCTCCATCTCCATCTCCATCTCCATCTCCATCTCCATCTCCATCTCCATCTCCATCTCCATCTCCATCTCCATCTCCATCTCCATCTCCATCTCCATCTCCATCTCCATCTCCATCTCCATCTCCATCTCCATCTCCATCTCCATCTCCATCTCCATCTCCATCTCCATCTCCATCTCCATCTCCATCTCCATCTCCATCTCCATCTCCATCTCCATCTCCATCTCCATCTCCATCTCCATCTCCATCTCCATCTCCATCTCCATCTCCATCTCCATCTCCATCTCCATCTCCATCTCCATCTCCATCTCCATCTCCATTCCATCTCCTCTCCACTCCATCCTCCACTCCACCTCCACTCCACTCCACCTCCACTACTCCACTCCTCACCTCCCTCCACTCTCACTCTCCATCTCATCTCCATCTCCATCTCCATCTCCATCTCCATCTCCATCTCCATCTCCATCTCATCTCCATCTCCATCTCCATCTCCATCTCCATCTCCATCTCCATCTCCATCTCCATCTCCATCTCCATCTCCATCTCCATCTCCATCTCCATCTCCATCTCCATCTCCATCTCCATCTCCATCCCCATCTCCATCTCCATCTCCATCTCCATCTCCATCTCCATCTCCCTCTCATCTCATCTCCATCTCATCTCCATCTCCATCTCCATCTCCATCTCCATCTCCATGTCAGTTGTGTATGTGTGTGTGTGTGTGTGTTGTGTGTGTGTGTTGATTGTCTGCTGTGTGTGTTGTTGTGTGTGTGTGTGTGTGTGTTGTCTGTGTGTGTGTGTTGTTCCGTTGTGTCGTTTTCTTGCTTCGTTCTTTGTCTTCATATATATTATATTCATATCATTCATATCCATTATTCATATCCATATCCATATACATCATATCATATCATATACATATCATTCATATCATATACATATACATATCATATACATATACATATACATATACATATCATTACATATATTATATATATATATATATATATATATATATATATATATATATATATACATATATATATAATATATATTAATATATATATATTATATATATATATATATATATATATATATTATTATATAATATATATACAGTATATATATATACATATAATATACATATATCATATAATATACATATACATATACATATACATATACATATACATATACATATACATATACATATACATATACATATACATATATATATATATACATATATAATGAATCACTTCCATTATTTTAGTCTCTGCTACGATAACAATAAAAGTGATCCATAGCTACTGTTCCCTCCATCGTCTCACTTGACTGGTGTACCACATCCACCTGACACGTCATCGAGTAAGTTCGACGTCACGTTGACGAGACAGGTTAGTTGCTATATACGTTAATGAGTTATTCGAAGCAGCTCACTGCCGTACAATTACTGCTCACCACGTCAACGGTTGCCATCTATCATGAAGATTAAATTAATTTCATAATCATGTGTTACGTTTTCTTTGATAATGTTTCGACATGAAGTACGTTTTATCTAGGCAATAATATATGATACCGTTGGTGCTAATAATAAAACATTACGATCCAGTTACGCGTCTCTATATAGGACTGTATCTTATACAGCGTGGCACCCAGTCGCAGTCTCGATATGGTCGTGGGGAAGTTTTGAGGATAGATTCAGCCATGCTGTTTTTATTGGGCGAGATGAGTAATCGTTAACGTCTATGTTCACGCCTTATAGCAATGTGTTCATTTCTACAACTGAACAAAACAAAACGAAGAGGAATTATTTATTCAAGCAACACGACGACTTCCAACCAAACTCTCTCTCTCTCTCTCTCCTCCTCCTCTCTCTCTCCTCTCTCTCTCTCCTCACCTCTCTCTCTCTCTCTCTCTCTCTCTCTCTCTCTCTCTCTCTCTCTCTCTCTATCCTCTCTCTCTCTCTCTCTCTCTCTCTCTCTCTCTCTCTCCCTCCCCCTCTCCTCTCTCTCTCTCTCTCTCTCTCTCTCCACTGAGAGCCTGGTTCTCAAGTTGCGAAATCGAAACAGATCTACACCCCGTCTTGCCCCCAGACCGCTTGTAACCCCGTTTACCCCTCCACGTGTTTGTGTTAGTACAATAATATATTACTTTAATTAGCGAATTGACATGTAGGCGGCTAATTAATCGAGAGGTTTGTTACCTCGTCAGCAGGCAATGACAACGGCCGGTGTTAATGGGAGGTGAGGAAGCGAAGTGACCGGCAGAAGAAAACAAACGGTCCGTCCAAAGGTTAATGAATCATTGTTGACACCGACTCCGTCCGTGTAAATGACTTTTGCATCAGCATTAATGGCACATTACTGGAACGATGAGGCATTCTACGACGCCTGTTGCAATTTATAATGAGGTCAAATAACCAAATATGATATTTACAGGTTTTATTTTAAAGTTACTACGTATACCATTTTTAACGACTGGAAATTGTGAAAGGTAAGTTAGTACCCCCAAAACATGGGTCGTAGAGGGACACGCGTTCAACAGAAGCACTTGGTAAACTGATAACCAATCTACCGTGACGAAATTCGATACTTTAAATAAATCCGTAGGGTGAATAGTAATGTAGAACTACATCTGCAAACTATGCCAGTGTGAACCCAAGGTTCCGACTTTTTACCCATTTTCTGGCACATACATCTTCTGATTTGCGGACATCCATGTCATCACGCTGCATTTCATTGTAAACGTACACAACTCAGGAATGCCCAATTGAATGACAACTTCAGAGTTATCATAATGTGTCTGCAACATTTGTCTAACACTTTATAGTGCACCATATTGGGTCATACCTGAATATTGTAGCACTGATTGTCGCTGCAAAAACAGCATATTTTGTATATGTTTTGCAGGTGTGTTACTTTGTATTCAGCATTCTGCTATTCAGCATTCTGCTGGGCTGTATACATAAACTGTGTTACCAGGGTAGTCAAGTTTTGTTCAATGTATTGCTGTTTAATCAGTCGCGATATTGCGTTGGGTACCTTTCCAACTAAATTGTCTCGACTGTATTTACACTGAATGTCCGTGTTTCATGTAGTGTATATATTTGAAAACAGCAACATTCCGTCCATTCATCTCCTGAATTTGATGTAACATGTGCTTAATAATTTAACTAATTTATTTATTTAACTGAATATTTAACAAATGTTGTATAATACAAAGTATATGTTGTTGTGTGCGTGTTTACTGTAATACTAATTACTATGGCAACTCTTAGATATAGAAACTGTCACAGACATTTCGTGTCCTTTTACACCTTTATACATTAATTGTCGGTGTTACTAATATAGCAAATTTTTTCTTCGAGTAATTACTGTTCTCTTTTACTTAAAAGAGTCAATGTTACTAATGTTCGTCGACTTAGTGTTGTTCCCTATTACAAAATAACTAACCAGTCGTCTCTGCTTCTGCGTCAGCGTATAGTTTTCGATCGCGTTGCATATCACTTAATGATTGCGTCTACTTCGATGTCTTGCATCTCTCGCTAAAACGTAATACCTTAATATGGCATGCTGACGTGACAGTCCGTGTTAAGTAAAATCAAATAATTCCCACATGACCAGTTACAATTAAAAAATAACATCAACCATGACGACAAAAACCTAGGTCTACTACAAGAACAAGAACAGCAACACATCGTGTGAACAACAACTAACCGATTCCAATAATAAAACAACATCCAACAGATGACATGTCATAGAGTCTAAGTAAACAAGTACAGTTGCTCGGATACGACACCAGCGACCTCTCCGGTGCCGCCCGTCCGTCCCCAGTCTGTCTCCGGCCCGTCTCCGGCCGAGGTCCGGTAAGGATCTGTCGGCGTGCACCGCCGATAGGCAATCCGCTAATGCAACCGGAGAGTGTCGTGTCGGATCGCGTTTAAACAAGGTCTCGTCTCGGAGTACTGCCTTAATTAGATGATGTTTATCCGGGTAAATGGCGGCCCCTGCATCTGGAGTGTGTCAGAGCGAGCGATGACGACCCACTGCCTCGCCCGCCAGCGCCGCACTTGTTCACTTATTTGCTAATGGATGCCGAGATGTGTTTCCCGCAAAACTCGTAAACGAACGAATAGCTCGGGCATAAGGATACACGGGAGGTTTGTGGAGGAGTGAACCGGAAGTGAACGTCAGTGTTTCTTCTTGTCTGTTTAGGCATATATATATATATATATATATATATATATATATATATATATATATATATATATATATATATATATATATATATATATATATATATATATTATATATATATATATATATATATATATATATATATATATATATATTATATATAATATATATATATATATAATTATATATATTATATATACTATATATATTATATCATATATATATATATATATATATATATATATATAATATATATTTTGTATATATATATATAATTATCTAAATTAACAAATGCAGTTATGGTGCACATCAATAGTAGATATATTTTTATTGTAACAACGTTGATGTCAGGGTAAAATATTACACTGTACCGTGGCAATGTGTCGTGTGCGATAACGTACTTAGACAGGAGCCAGCACACGACGCACCTGATACACGGCTCTCTACTTGCAGCCATGTAAGTGGCTACGCCTAGTTATAGAGAAACGAGAAGAGCAGTTTTTTGCACTTAACGCTTTGCGACGGGTGCATGTGCCCGGTTGAACTACAGACGGGTTGGCATATAAAGTTATCCATGAGTGAGGATGCAGATCGAAAAACTACATTTATTAGACATGATCTTAATTTTGTAACATAACCTACACAGCGACCATTAAATAAATGTGAGTATTTTCTCGAAAGAGAAAGTATAAATTACGTGTGTTTACGATCTTTAGTGGGAAGTAATTTAGTTGTAAAACTATGTACAAATACTACACAATTAATTTAACAACATTTACATTAAAATTAACTAGAAAAAACTCCGGATGACGTTCCACCCTTAGTTCACTCGAAATGCAGCTACTCAAAACAGTGTGTTTGCACAAATTAGATTAAATGTATATCCTCTATGGTAGTTATATAGATTATTAATGTCACAACGGAGAGTTTGGTCACGTGTCTGTCTCCAATGTAGTCCGTTTGGTCACATTTAACAAGACTGCCACCTAAATAATCATCAACTTAATAAACACATTAACTCTACTAGCACTCACACAATCAGCTGATTACCTATTCCATTTATTTATTGTTCTTGTGAAAATGAGAACTTTCTAATATCTAGACTACACTGCTCTTGTGCCAACTTCATGTCCTCTAGTCCTTCTAACCTCCTTAATCAAGAAAGAAATATTTCGATCAGAATTTTCATAACCATTCAATATCCCTAAGCTTTTTGTATCATTTTGGTTGCTCTCCTTTGTACTCTTTCTAGCATATCAATATCCTTCTTGCGATATGGCCTCCATGCTTGTATACAATATTCTAAGGAGGCCTAACTATTGCTTTGTACAGCGGTATTATTAGTTCTTTTTCCTTGTACACTACATTTTCGCGTAATTAATCCAATAATTTGATTTCCATTCGATGCTGCAATCCGCACTGCTCTGCTCTGAGACAGCATTATTCGTTAATCTAAGTCTTTTCTTTTACGGTAGTATTAGTACAGTACAACCCACGGCATACTGTACATCTTCGTTCCCACGTCGTATGTAGAGGCACTTACGTTTCTCAAAATTAAACAACATTTGCATCTTCTCAGACCATTCGAACAACTTGATAAGATCATTTGTTTATGCTGTCTATCTCCATCATCTTTAATCCTTCCAAATATTTTGTAACGTCCGCAAATTTCAACACCTTGCATGTTATATCATCATCCAAATCATTGATATATATTCAGATTAAGAATAATATGTCCCAACCCTGATCCCTGTGGTACTCCACTCTAAACCGACTTCCATTTTGAAGACTCCTCATCAACTACTATTCGTTCTCTTCTATCAATAACCTATTTTCTATCCAATTAATCACACCATTTCGTAAGCCATGGGCCTTTAATTTAAGTAATACTCTTTGATGTGGTATTCTGTCAAAAACTTGTTTAAATCTAAGTAGAAGACTCATTACATCAAACGTT
>JAODUO010000096.1:510000-527500 GCA_025642075.2 Ridgeia piscesae | reverse complement strand
TATTCATTAATTTTTTATTTTATGTAAAGCTAATTATGCTTCTTATTATAACAGGGTGTATAGTTGTGTAACATATCAACCTGGTCAATAAGTTGGAGACAACTTTGCTAAGTGTTTAACCAAGACAACACAATTAAGTGATCTGACACAGGGCACCTCACTGGTGTGGTCGACCAGCCTCGTTACGTTTCGACCACCGACAAGAGAGACTCCTGAGAGCCGCCCTATCGTCGTATCTCGCAGTTTCAAGAGCCGAGTGAGGCGCAAACGAGAACCGCCCGGATTACGACGTGACTGATGAGTTTTTAATTTGCTACACCAACGTGTTCTTTATTCCAATGTTCGACTGCGGCGTGGCGTTTTACAGGCTCGCGCATTGGCAGGCGGCCGCCGGCTTAGTTCTGGACCAGTCGTGAGACAAGGAGACTAGTGTAATAATAATTAGTCGTCTTCACAAAGGCAGACCAAGTGGCAAAGATGCGACCTGCAATAGGCGTCAGAGCATCCATACAAGCAGCACAGGGGAAATAACAAGAGTTAGTTTCAGATTCATTATAAAATAACACATCATGTTGCACCCGAACGCACGCGCACGCGCATGGATATGAACATGAACACGAACACGAACACGAACACGAACACGAACACGAACACGAACACGAACACGAACACGAACACGAACACGAACACGAACACGAACACGAACACGAACACGAACACGAACACGAACACGAACACGAACACGAACACGAACACGAACACGAACACGAACACGAACACGAACACGAACACGAACACGAACACGAACACGAACACGAACACGAACACGCACACGCACGCACGCACGCACACGCACGCACGCACGCACGCACGCACGCACGCACGCACACGCACAGCACACGCACACACACGGCACGCACGCACAGGGCACGCACGCACACACACCACACACGCACGCACGCACGCACGCACGCACGCACGCACACACACACACACACACACACACACACACACACACACATTGTTAAATTGTTATGGTAGTATGAGTTCTACATGAATCCAACGGGTAAATTCCTCCCCGTGTGTTAAGCAAGCCCTAACACCGGGATCTGGTCGCTGCAGCCCCTGCACCTCCTTCCCCGTGCTTCACCTTCCCGGTACCCGCTCCGTAACTGACGACCAAACGACGATTGATTTCCGCACTTCTGCGCGACTGCCAAAGCAAACGAGAAAATAAACACGTCCCGGCCCTAAGAGCCGCATGATCTACACTAACGCGTTACCTTCTCGCAATTAGCGGCGCCTCGACCGGCGAATAATCGGATTTTGAGTGCGCCAAAGGTAGCGGCTCATTGTACGGCCTCGCTGGAAACTTGGCTGATCCATCAGCGCGAGTGAAACCGACGATTCTCGTTTCGCTGTCTATTTATTTGTACAGCGCCACTTACAAAGTTAAACGTCTGTCGGTAAATAAACCGACGGCGGGCGGGGATGTTGCAAACGTGTCGTCACTCGCGGATGATCACACGTGTTGTTGCACTCGTTGTACGCGGCACATGTGAGGAGAACACGCGGAAGTGGGAAACTGTTGACTTGCAACACGTGTGCGACAGATTAGCAACATCGTTCGTGGAAGTTATGTGTGTTTTCGAAAGAATGAAGTCATTGACATTACACAATTCCACAAGAGTACAACATATAGACATCTTATTTGATAATGATTATTGATAACCAATTTCGTTTATATATTCATGTCAAACAATATCAGAGACGAGGATCACACTCGTGTTAAATGAAACTCCTTTTACTTTCGCTTGATTTTGATTGATTATTAGATCAAATATTACGTTTTATCTTTTTGTAGTTAAATGCATAATTATTTAAAATTAAAAGTATTCCTCAATATAACATTTAACGTGCGAATAGATTAAAATTACCCGGTACAGTAATACATTAATATTGTATTACTGTTTTCGCTGCTAAACTACGGAAAACGTGGATATCAGTAGCTCACTGATGTCTAAATCAATTATACGGTTCAGAAGTCTCGCAGCCAGACGTCTTCTGTGCGTGGCGACAAACCATGGTTGGACGCGGTCTTAATCCTCGGCGTCGTTGAACTAGACACGAATACGTCGACGGGACCAATACCTCGACGGGCCCCGGCCGGCGGCAAACAGATGCCGAGGAACCCGCTGACGCCTCATCATTTCCCTCGGACATCCGGCAGCGTCACGTGCGTTGGGGCCGGCTAATAGACCTGTCATGTGGCCGCCAGTCCGTCGCTCTGTCTCCCATTGTCCGTGTCCGGAGTCCGCTTACGGCCCGGCGCGGAACACCTTCGTCCCGCCGCCGGAATCATTTACGCCAATTTCGGACGTTTATCCGTTCGATGGACGTCCGACGGCGCGGGCAGCTGATTTCAATATTGACGCCTGCGAATTAGTACGCCGGTCGAAGAACGCTAATTGTGTCGTCGTGTAGGGTTTCTCTTCAGAGGGAGTCGTATTTCGTGGGCTATGGCGTGCACACGGCCCACGGCACACGGCCCACGACACCTTCATTGTGCCCGACGGGATTAGTTCGAAAGAAAACACTGTCAGTCGTATTGGCACCAATTGGTCTTTCAAATGGTCGGTGGTTGAGTTCTTTCGTGGGGTCATGCGTAGCATCGTTACATCACAAATGTAAAAAAGGTGAGCCCCGATGGTTCGTATGACAGTTGATATATAATGATATAAATATTATCTATACTATGTTAGCATTTGATAATTGCACATGGATCTCTTCCTAGGCGATTAGGTACATCGTCTCTTTCTGTGAGAATTTTAACTGGCCTCTTGCCTGTGAAGATGTATTTCAGAATACGAACACGAATGCATTTATTTCGAGTAAACAGTATACAATTGATACATATAAATAAATAAATAAATAAATATCTTTTAAGAAGTAAAGAAATGAATTTGATTAAGGTAATAACTTAGTTATATGAAATAAATAGATAAATTAAACTTATAATAAACAATCCAGTATGTAAGGCATGACATAAACTCGCTGGTTTACAGACAACACAGTGAGTATCATGAGTGCTTACTGTCGTACGTGTTTAGATATGCTATGCCTTCCTGAGTGCTTTTCTTCTACGAGATGTAACTGAGTTGGTGATCAATTCGTAACACGGCACCAGTGTAATGGTTACGTGGTACTTCAGTGGTCGGTGTACGACAGTAAAACCCGTTACTATAGGAACACTTGAAAAACACAATGCTAGAAGCAGGTACACAATTAAACACACAAATAACCTAATCAAAGGATTTGAAAGACCGACTTAAACATGCATCTGTTCACAACGGTTTTTTGTATAATAATTACATACGAACCGCTGTTGAATGACGCTGGCTAGTCGGAATTAGTTTTTAACATGATCAGGGATAATTACCAGGACCTAACGACCATGGTGACAGAATATGCCCTAATAAAAATCAAACTTGAAAAAAAGTCCGCTCACAGATGTTTTTGCTTTAAAGAATGTGGTCAGGTGTTCAATTATCTCTTGTGTAGAACCGCGTGGTGTAGCGACAGGTGTTTCTTTCATCTGTTTGAATGTCCTTTCAACAAAGTAATGCTTTATCTGTCCATTACAGTTATTGTGAACTATAACTAAGATAGCTAACTTTGTCTTTTTTATATAAAATTTGGCAGTTTAGTGTTTTACATCGTTTTCAACTTCAAACAGCTTTCCGAAACGCCGAATGATAACCACAACTGTTGTGCGCAGTGACACCTCGATGATTTGCAAATAAGTGTTGGTGTTCACTGTTTAACTCATAAACGGAGTATGTCGTGTAATGTACGCTCCAGGAACTCCGCCAAGGAAAACGTCGCTCCACAGATCGTTGGCCTAACTTTTTCCGTCTATAGTAACAGATGCCAGTCGTGCCGGAGATAACTGATTAATGTCATGCCTACATAATTATTTAAATGTGTTGACTTTGTTTCTGACGTTCTCATTCATAGGATGTGGGTGGTGAATAGTTTACATTTCCGTGTCATGCTCATAATGTCGCATTTGTCAAGACGCCAGGTCTGCTATCACTCAAGGAATACAGCGTGTAAATCACAGTGTGGTAAAAGAACAACAGTTCTTGTATTTCAGTTCGTTTTCCCGTTGCTATGGTTACGTGGCAGTGGAGATGTTATAATAAAGAGGAACGGCACATGTCCGCTGGAACCGTTAATTTATTGTTGACTTTGGTAAAGAGACTAAGAATACTTCGTTTGCAGCAGCATATCCTTCAGCGGGATTCTTGATAAGGTTTACATATAATATGCTGTACCAAAAGGTCCCCAAAAGTATCTGTATATATATGTGTGTGTGTGCGTGTGCGTGTGCGTGTGTGTGCGTGTGCGTGTGCGTGTGCGTGTGCGTGTGCGTGTGCGCGTCGTGCGTTGCGTGCTGCTGTGCGTCGTCGTTGGGGCGTGTCGTGTCGTGTCGTTCGTGTCGTGTGCTGTCGTGTGCGTGTGCGTGTGCGTGTGCGTGCGTGTGCGTGTGCGTGTGCGTGTGCGTGTGCGTGTGCGTGTGCGTGTGCGTGTGCGTGCGTGTGCGTGTGCGTGTGCGTGTGCGTGTGCGTGTGCGTGTGCGTGTGCGTGTGCGTGTGCGTGTGCGTGTGCGTGTGCGTGTGCGTGTGCGTGTGCGTGTGCGTGTGCGTGTGCGTGTGCGTGTGCGTGTGCGTGTGCGTGTGCGTGTGCGTGTGCGTGTGCGTGTGCGTGTGCGTGTGCGTGTGCGTGTGCGTGTGCGTGTGCGTGTGCGTGTGCGTGTGCGTGTGCGTGTGCGTGTGCGTGTGCGTGTGCGTGTGCGTGTGCGTGTGCGTGTGCGTGTGCGTGTGCGTGTGCGTGTGCGTGTGCGTGTGTCGTGTGCGTGTGCGTGTGCGTGTGCGTGTGCGTGTGCGTGTGCGTGTGCGTGTGCGTGTGCGTGTGCGTGTGCGTGTGCGTGTGCGTGCGCGTGTGCGTGCGCGTGCGCGTGCGCGTGCGCGTGCGCGTGCGCTGCGCGTCGCGCATTGCGCTGCCAGTGCGCTGCTGCGCGTCGCTGCCAGTGCACTGCAGTCATGCACGTCATGCACTGCACATGCTACATGCATGCATGCACATGCACATGCACATGCACATGCACATGCACATGCACATGCACATGCACATGCACATGCACATGCACATGCACATGCACATGCACATGCACATGCACATGCACATGCACATGCACATGCACATGCACATGCACATGCACATGCACATGCACATGCACATGCACATGTGTCTGTATCTGTATCTGTATTTGTAATTTTTTTTATGAATTCTGTGATATACTAGATACAATGCATGGACGTAGATAATTCTACTATTTTATTGTCGATGGACAAAAGCCGTTTCCAAATATTTTTGACGAGTACGTTATCTGGTACTTAGGTCGTGCATAATCTTTGCATATATATAATTTGTGTGTTATCTATGCAAAATACCAACAAATAATTGTGTTTAAGCAAACATTTTAAACTTGCTACCACCTGCATGATTACTTATGCAGCACGATTGTAATGAACATTCGTGCACGCGGAATGAACCACGCAAACACCATTGACGTCACAACTGTCTTGGTGACGTGGAATACATATCTGGAACCTGGAGGGCGGTATCAACTAGTCGAATGGAACAATAAAGGACAGTAAAGTTTTATTGTATTGTATATTGTGTGGATATCCATACGCTACGCGTAGTGTATAAAGTCACACATATTTGTAAATAAAATACGTATTGAAATTATATTGAACGACCTGGTGTTTATAGTAACTTGGAAGTTATAATTGAGCCTCTTGCACAGATACGATGCACTTTCTTTACATTATAAATAACCTAAGTTTGAATACTATAATAGCTACCACAAATTTTCGATTGTACTAAATTATCAACCAATGCACGGTAGGTTTTATAATAATGAATCACTATCAACAATCCATCTCTACCACTACTATTTTATATTATTTATTTACAATACAAATTATCACTAGTATTTTTAGATAAAGAAAGTACGTTAATAATGTTTTGTTTAATTTGTGTTTTAGGCCACCAATGTAAAGGTAAATTGAACCAAATATAAGAGTTGTAGTTAAATTATATTTGTTTTATGTCAACGTCATTATAAGATTAGACCGGTTGAAGGACAATTAGTTGCGAATTGTGCCAGTTCAATTTCATTAATTTTATGTCATAAATAATCATTAGTGGATTATGTATGGCACAAGTCACATAGGCATATAACATGATTCAGGTTTTGTTTCCGGTTTTCTTTCGATGTCTGAAGTTCTAAACATGTAATGTAGCTGTACATTGCAAACGAGTAAGTATCATATCATATCTTGTAAACATATGCTTACTTCTTTATGTGTATTGATCAATTTTTTATGGCCTTTTACAAGAAATAAATGTATAATATCTCATTCCATCGAATTTCCATATTTTCCCAGAACAATATACTACTGAAATTTACACCAGTGTAAAAATTATATTTACAATACATACAAATAAAAGAAAATAACATATAATAACATACAAAGAACAATAGGGATATATATTTTATAGAGCAGAGCAATTCCAGCAAACGAAATACACTAATATCGCAACATACACTACTAAATAACTTTGACACCCAACGCTGTGAGTGCTCGCCAGTACCATGACAAAATATTTGTACACAAATATAGATACAATGTACATTTTATAACCTTATAATTATCCTTTATTTTTTAGTAGAATAGAAAAATCATAAACCAATCTATTAGACTGCTTATCATACATGTCGGCAGCCCTGCAAACACGTCGGACGACGGTGCAATTTAAAAGCCTCTGCGCATCCTTAAAGGGAAGCAAGTCGCTGTGCGCATGTGCGTTTTGGATTTCCGGTGAAAATGGCGGATGGAAGTGATCCCCTGTTTAGTTTGGATGTTGTACGAGACTTTATAGTCTCAAGGGGTGGAAAAGTTTCAAATCATGAGCTTGTTTCGCATTTCAAGCATTTCTTAATGATCCTAGGAGAAAAGGTACGATGAGATGTAACCGTAAAGTTGTGTGCTGCTTTCAAAACAGACCACACCTTAGTAATTTGACGTAAAGTTCGGATTGTTGTCATCTGTCATCGCACCGTCTTCGGCGTTTGTTGACACTATTTTACGTATCAATGACGTCCCATATTGCAGTTAATTAACAAGAAGTTCTGTCCATATGTTTTGAATACTGTTGAAAGCAGTCGGGGCAAAATCAATCCGTAAACCCTACATAATCAGGACTAGAAATGCAGTTTCCATGGCGGATCCAATGGATCATTCCCTCCGGAAATCGGAACAGTTTTGAATTTGACCGATCTGAAACTAATATTAGTGGCATAATTAAACATGGATGATTGAATGTACATGTTTATGCTGTACAGTGAATTATTCTTTTTATTGTAATAGTGTCTCGTTGTCATTACAGTGAGTGCGGTGATAGAGTACTGTCCCTGTATAAGTGTATTATTACTACTGTCGTAGTATGACTATTGATGGCTGATTCAAAACGTTGACAGTTTCATAGGTGTTTCATATACCCAATGACACAGGGTGAACATTTTCTGAAGTGACACTAAGATGTTGGTCTTTTCTGTCTAGTGACCATGACAAGATGTAAAAGATACAATGGTGTGGTAAATTTACAACATGTGGACTCGCATACCTGGGATCCCAGTATCTAAACTCCAAATGGCATAAATATCTAAGAATTTTATCAGTTAGCTAGATCTAGAACAGGCTTCGATTCTGATGGAAAATTGGAGGGGATTCCAGTGGACTTCTTGGTTGCTCATATTTAGGAGTCCTCAGAAAAAGTTGTGGGAGTCCGCACAATAATAACGTAAACAAATTAAGTCCAAATAATGCTCCCACCTTGCAAGTATTTTAACATTTGCTACGCGATGACCCCCGCTGACACTCAAGTCTCTCACGTTTGCTCTTGCGCCGATGTTTCGACCATTCTGTTATCACAACTTTCACAAGTGAGCGATTCTGTATCACCTTTAACCCAAGATGGCTGCACCCATGCTACTGGCAACCCACCCTGCGCATAAATCAAAAGCAAAGGCTCTTTCCCTGAGAAGTCGGGTTGAGAATATGACACTTGTCAACAAATACTCCCATAGATGGATCGTAAACATTGGCCTCTTTACAATGGATTTAAAAAAAAATAGAGAGTCACATGGATTGCTACCAACATATAAGGAGTCCATAAAGGAAATAAAGAGAATCAAACCCATATACTCCCATATAATTGAAGCATGTAAAAGTAGGTGTGTGTGTGGGGGGGTGCAGACATGTCTGTGGCTGCTCAAACAACAACACCAGAAACAACAGTGATGATGATCCTCTGACAAGACAGTCAATAGACAAGATGTGACTAGACTCAAATTATATGGCCGTATGCAATACAGCTGTAATATTTCAGCTTGGTCAAATGCGATAATTTTGGTGCTTCAAGTCCCTGTTTGTGTTTCCGAAAGAAAAGTTGATTGCGTTTGGTGTAAATAAAAATAATGCAAACATATTTCATAAACACTAGCACTGTGTAACATATATCTAGCTGTGTGGCAATGACCGTGGTATTGTGGTGCTCATTTTCATACTTAACATTACATTTTATACGTAAAACAGTGTTCACAAAAATATTTATGACTACTCATTTACAGAATGACCTATTCCAACAATCCAAATTTTGAGTTGTAATGCTTATATTAATGTGGAATGCTTTGGCTGAAGCTTGGGTTTTTAACCGAGAAAACCTGGATTCAGATCATATGCTATCATGAATGTTCAACCTTTGGCAAGTTTATTTTCTGCATTGCTCCAGTTCACGGGACTCTATGAATGTATACTTAGCTATAGACAGTGATAGATTTTTTTGTACAAATAGTCTTCATGCATTACTTGAAACACAACAATGAGTTATAATTGATTTACAATTTGCATCGCATTTAAGGTCATCCCAACACAGTTCAACATTTGTTACATAGACAGTGAAGTATAGGAAATTAACCCCATTCATATGGCTACCTCCCTATTTAGGTCACATTGGTGGAGCCCTAAATTTGTTTTGACACATTGCAGTCCATGTAAATCTGTTTGCAGATTTAATCATGTAGACAATTATTTACATGGACTGCAATATGTCAAAACAAATTTAGGGCTCCACCAATGTGACCTATAATATAGTAGGTATATATATATATATATATATATATATATATATATATAATATATAATATACACAACTGTGCTCTGTTTGCAAATTTAATCTTGTAGACACACACCTCATATATATATATATATATATATATATATATATATATATATATATATATATATAATATATATATATATATATATATATATATATATATATATATAATCATTTAATAATCTACAAGTAAATATTTTGGATGTTACCGACAGCTCAACTTTTTGCATGGAAGTCTGTATAGTGCATCAATTCTTACAGTTTGTCTGACTTGTTGATATATATTTGTGATAACTGGATTGATGGTGTCTCTTCAGTCTAAATATTTCGTGATAACATGACCAATTGTCTCTCTCTCTTCCTCTCCCGCAGTCGCCAACAGGCAGAAATTCAAGACTTTCGTCAACACATTGGCATCCGTTAAACTAGATGCGGTAGGTACATTAATTTGTATTTCATTTTCTGGGGTCGTGCATCTTGCCCAAGGCAGCTGCTTTAAAACCTCATTTTGTCAATCGGAACACTGATTTCTGAGGTGAACTTGTATGACTATGCGTTGATTACTCATACTACATATTCAGTGGCAGTGGTTTGGAATTGATTATACTATTTTAAAGGTAATGCGATTTTTGACTCATCCATAGATAGGTACATAGGTAGGTATACTGTAGCTGATGATGACAGCATGTAGCGTGTTATACATCAATTGTCTGCTAAAGGAATTTTTTTGTACTATTAATGAAATTTGGTAAACTATAATATTAGTACAATTTGATAAGAAGATTAATAATATTTTAATTAACTAGACTAAACTTAGTAAAAAAAATTACTTAATAAATATACCAGTAAACACACAATGTAAATATGTCTACAGCCCATATATGATATAAAAAGTAAAAATAATATTCGGTGTATGTTCATGACATGGGCACATTTTTGTACACATATTTGCAGAATAGGTGACACCACTTATTTACAAGTGTCAAATATTAACCATCTCATACATGGTCATCATTTTAATTCTGAGACATGATGTTGGTTATTTGTTCACAAGATGGTGTTAATATTTTATCATTCCGTTGTGGGTCAGTTAGTTTAAGGGACAATGCTTCACAATATGTGGCTGTGTGTAATTTAGATAATGTACACAATACAGTTGCTGGGATTTCCCATGAGTGGTTAGGTGTTAGTATAGGTTTGGTGTTTCAAACATGAACATGTCTGTTTACTCATTACCAACGTTTCTGTGTAATCCTGTTCATTCACTGTCATGCTTTTACACACATCGCATAATTTCATGGGCTCCCTCATAAATATTCCATCTTTGATTCTAGCCAACTGATTTAACACATGACCTCCTGAATATTCAGTTACTTGAATCAGGAAATGTTTACATTCAAAATTTGGTACAGTGTGTGATTTTGTTTTGATGCAAGACATTAACATTACCTATAGGAAAAGTACATCTTACTTGTGAGTCATGAATAATATATATATATATATATTATATATAATATATATATATATATTACAGATTACAGATATGTAACATATTTTCCAGTTGATTGAGCTATGTGTTGCACACTGGTTTCTTTCAGAGTGGAGAGAAGCTGCTGGTCTTGAAACGCAAATTCCGTGAAGGTATATATTCTTCTAGTGGTTCTACTGGTGCCGCCAGTGGTGAAACAGAAGGTGGAGATGGTGCTCCAGAGACGCAGAATGTTCCACCGAAGAAGGCTAAGGTGGAGAGCGCTGCTGATGCAGCAGAACCAACCGAGGATGTCGACAAGGATACGGTTCCTGCGGGTGCTGAAGCAGCATCCGGGACTGAGCAGGAACCGGAAGAAACTGTTGAGAAGGCAAGCCAAGAAGGACCACAGACCACAGAGACTGGGCAGGAGTCAGCAGCAGCTGGTGCAGACATTGCAGAGACTGACGAGCAGACCACAGAATCAAGCGCCAGCGTTGCATCAGATGATGGAGTCTTTGTAGATGCTGTGGAACAGCTGCCTGTCGCAAAGGAAGACACAGAAGCAAGTGCAGCTGCCGAAGCGAAAGAAAGTAGCAAGGAATCTTCACCTGCTGCGGAAGTCGGTGATACAGCGGAGACGAGTCCGTCCACGGAAGGACGCGACTCTGTATTCTCAGAAGTTGTTTCAGAAGCTGAGTCGTTGCCATCACCTGATGATATAGCCAAAGCTGCTGTGGAGGCAGCAATGGCGCCAGATCTAGGGGAAGAGAAAGAGGCAGATTCTACTGATGCGTCCAATGAAAATGACGTATGTGTGACACCATTGAAACAAGTGGTGAGTGTTCCTCTAGTTCTTGTTTCTGTTATTTATAAGGTGACATATATCTATTGTTTGTGGAGTAATGCCATTGCTTCAAGGAAGGTGGATATCATTGGTACGTACTGAGACAATAGGTCAAGGGTACATGGATTGTAGCTGCTAGTCTAGAACCCAAGGAAATGGTGAAGCAATAGGAGAGACAGTTATTTGTATGTAGTTATGGATCATTTGGGAAGGAAGAGTATGGTAATGTAGTTAGAAAACTATAATGTTTTGAGAACATAAGAGAGGTATAGTGTGAACTGTCTGGCACATTATGTGAGTGAAGGGTACAATCAGAATACACAAACAGATGGAGTGGTCTAGGGTGTTCCCTGTGACTGGGGCACAGAAACCTTGGTCAGAAGATCTCTTCCGATCGGTTGGCTCGATATCGTCCCGGTGTTACGACATTCACTGCACACATTCTCATGATGGATCAGCCGGTGTTCAGACTGGTGGAAACATTGTCTGGAATCGGCCTGCCGCCATGCGCTAATGGAGCTCATTTGAAGGGTTGCGATGGAGTGTCACAGATCACGTTTCTGCTAGAGCAACCACGAACGATGTCTTTGTCCATCCGTTGTGTGCTGAGCCGACGTCATCGTAGTCAACAGTGTTGACTACATTAACAGAGATGTCTGGCGCTTTCTGCCTGCGTTCCTGCTTTAGGAACCTTGTAAAGGGTAAAATGCGTGTTGCTACATACACAGAAACTCTTTTAAGCCGTCACTGGCGGTTGACGACACCCAAAATTGTCTAATTAGAGTGCTTGTCATGTCATCTCTTGAGATGTAGACGTCAGTCAGAGTAAATTTAATCTGATCCTCGGTGCCATTCTTCCGAGCGGGCATTTAGTTTTGTTTGACACCACTGGGGGATCGTATGCACTATGGGAATGTTATGATGCGGAGAAAGTAGAAGTGGCAATGCGTTCCCGCATCACTGAGTATTGATCTCAAATGTGCGTGGTTGTGCAACAGTTTTTTGTTACATTTAGTCGTGCCCTGAGGAAGAGGCCTTGCCCAGTGTAGTCAGTGTGTGGAAGCTGTTGACATTTTGACATTATTTTCTTCTATTTGACTGGGTGATATTCCCTGAACAGCCTCAGAAGGTCTCATGTAGCAGAGACTGAAAACATTTGTTTTATGTTGCTTTGGTTATATTCTGTGAAGTGAAAAAGTAGTCAATTAATCATAATTTTTTATTATCAATATATATATATATATATATATATATATATATATATATATATATATATATATATACATACATGCTATATATATTGATAATTTGACACTTTAATAACAATTTTCCCATAGCTTTTGTCGTAAGAATGATCTTCTGAAACCAAACTTTCAAAACAATAGATGATAAAAAGCACATGTTCAGGCACTGAATTTTCTGATCGCTTGACGGAGGTTTTGCTAAACAATCTGGATACATCAGTTGCAATGGATTCTGGTTGTTGTGCATTGTAATAATATGTCATAAATGTGTTCTTAAGACTCATAATGTCCGATGTTATATAATTATGCACATTTCCAGATTTGTGAGTTTAGGCAAAATGTTATCAACCCTTGCCTTTTATAATGACTAGGACCTACTTATAAATTTAACTTATATTCACGCACGTTTTAATTGGTTTAGGCTTCAAATTGCCCTAGAATTGCTAATAGTCTACAGTGGTCATGGAAAGATAGTTATGCATATTTGAATGAATGTAATAAAAGTTACTTCAACAACATACTTTATAAAGTAGCAAATTATAAAATGCTCTATTGATTATATTTGGTGTGATGTTATTGTAGATGGAAATTTATAACTGTTTTATAACTCATGAGGTGGTGGGATAAATGTTATCAGACATTATGTTGGGATGGTCACCGGTCATTGTGTGTCCCGTAGGCTGGGGAGGAGGGAACGACAAACACACCGATGAGTGTGAAGGAGCGGGCGAGGCATCTCAACCGCATGGAGAGTCAGACTGAGTTGGAGAAGACAACGCCCACAGCACCAAAGACACCAAAGGAATTTAAGGTACGACGTTTATTCTTCCAACTCTTGACTAAAGAGAACCTGCTTCTTTTTGTGAGCGTTGAAGCTGGGATGTTGAGTGGGAGAGAACCTGGGTTTGGATCCTTCTTTTTGTGAGCATTGAAGCTGGGATGTTGAGTGGGAGAGAACCTGGGTTTGGATCCTTCTTTTTGTGAGCATTGAAGCTGGGATGTTGAGTGGGAGAGAACCTGGGTTTGGATCCTTCTTTTTGTGAGCATTGAAGCTGGGATGTTGAGTGGGAGAGAACCTGGGTTTGGATCCTTCTTTTTGTGAGCATTGAAGCTGGGATGTTGAGTGGGAGAGAACCTGGGTTTGGATCCTTCTTTTTGTGAGCATTGAAGCTGGGATGTTGAGTGGGAGAGAACCTGGGTTTGGATCCTTCTTTTGTGAGCATTGAAGCTGGATTTAGGGGGAGAGAACCTGGGTTTGAATCCTTTTTGTGAGCATTAAAGCTGGGATGTTGAGTGGGAGAGAACCTGGGTTTGGATCCTTCTTTTTGTGAGCATTGAAGCTGGGATGTTGAGTGGGAGAGAACCTGGGTTTGAATCCTTTTTGTGAGCATTGAAGCTGGGATGTTGAGTGGGAGAGAACCTGGGTTTGGATCCTTCTTTTTGTGAGCATTGAAGTTGGGATGTTGAGTGGGAGAGAACCTGGGTTTGGATCCTTCTTTTTGTGAGCATTGAAGCTGGGATGTTGAGTGGGAGAGAACCTGGGTTTGAATCCTTTTTGTGAGCATTGAAGCTGGGATGTTGAGTGGGAGAGAACCTGGGTTTGAATCCTTTTTGTGAGCATTGAAGCTGGGATGTTGAGCGGGAGAGAACCTGGGTTTGAATCCTTTTTGTGAGCATTGAAGCTGGGATGTTGAGTGGGAGAGAACCTGGGTTTGGATCCTTCTTTTTGTGAGCATTGAAGCTGGGATGTTGAGTGGGAGAGAACCTGGGTTTGGATCCTTCTTTTTGTGAGCATTGAAGCTGGGATGTTGAGTGGGAGAGAACCTGGGTTTGGATCCTTCTTTTTGTGAGCATTGAAGCTGGGATGTTGAGTGGGAGAGAACCTGGGTTTGGATCCTTCTTTTTGTGAGCATTGAAGCTGGGATGTTGAGTGGGAGAGAACCTGGGTTTGGATCCTTCTTTTGTGAGCATTGAAGCTGGGATGTTGAGTGGGAAGAACCTGGGTTTGGATCCTTCTTTTTGTGAGCATTGAAGCTGGGATGTTGAGTGGAGAGAACCTGGGTTTGAATCCTTTTTGTGAGCATTGAAGCTGGGATGTTGAGTGGGAGAGAACCTGGGTTTGGATCCTTCTTTTTGTGAGCATTGAAGCTGGGATGTTGAGTGGGAGAGAACCTGGGTTTGGATCCTTCTTTTTGTGAGCATTGAAGCTGGGATGTTGAGGGGGAGAGAACCTGGGTTTGGATCCTTTTTGTGAGCATTAAGCTGGGATGTTGAGTGGGAGAGAACCTGGGTTGGATCCTTCTTTTTGTACATGAAGCTGGGATGTTGAGTGGGAGAGAACCTGGGTTTGGATCCTTCTTTTTGTGAGCATTGAAGTTGGGATGTTGAGTGGGAGAGAACCTGGGTTTGGATCCTTCTTTTTGTGAGCATTGAAGCTGGGATGTTGAGTGGGAGAGAACCTGGGTTTGGATCCTTCTTTTTGTGAGCATTGAAGCTGGGATGTTGAGTGGGAGAGAACCTGGGTTTGGATCCTTCTTTTTGTGAGCATTGAAGCTGGGATGTTGAGTGGGAGAGAACCTGGGTTTGGATCCTTCTTTTTGTGAGCATTGAAGTTGGGATGTTGAGTGGGAGAGAACCTGGGTTTGGATCCTTCTTTTTGTGAGCATTGAAGCTGGGATGTTGAGTGGGAGAGAACCTGGGTTTGAATCCTTTTTGTGAGCATTGAAGCTGGGATGTTGATTGGAGAGAACCTGGGTTTGAATCCTTCTTTTGTGAGCATTGAAGCTGGGATGTTGAGTGGGAGAGAACCTGGGTTTGGATCCTTCTTTTTGTGAGCATTGAAGCTGGGATGTTGAGTGGGAGAGAACCTGGGTTTGAATCCTTTTTGTGAGCATTGAAGCTGGGATGTTGAGCGGGAGAGAACCTGGGTTTTTTTGATTTTTCCTTTTTTTTTTTGTGAGCATTGAAGCTGGGATGTTGAGTGGGAGAGAACCTGGGTTTGGATCCTTTTTTTTGTGAGCATTGAAGCTGGGATGTTGAGTGGGAGAGAACCGGGGTTTTTGGATCCTTCTTTTTGTGAGCATTGAAGCTGGGATGTTGAGTGGGAGAGAACCTGGGTTTGGATCCTTCTTTTTGTGAGCATTGAAGCTGGGATGTTGAGTGGGAGAGAACCTGGGTTTGGATCCTTCTTTTTGTGAGCATTGAAGCTGGGATGTTGAGTGGGAGAGAACCTGGGTTTGGATCCTTTTTTTTGTGAGCATTGAAGCTGGGATGTTGAGTGGGAGAGAACCTGGGTTTGGATCCTTTTTTTTGTGAGCATTGAAGCTGGGATGTTGAGTGGGAGAGAACCTGGGTTTGGATCCTTCTTTTTGTGAGCATTGAAGCTGGGATGTTGAGTGGGAGAGAACCTGGGTTTGGATCCTTCTTTTTGTGAGCATTGAAGCTGGGATGTTGAGTGGGAGAGAACCTGGGTTTGGATCTTTTTTGAGCATTGAAGCTGGATGTTGAGTGGGAGAGAACCTGGGTTTGGATCCTTCTTTTTGTATTCACTGAAGCTGGGATGTTGAGTGGGAGAGAACCTGGGTTTGGATCCTTCTTTTTGTGAGCATTGAAGCTGGATGTTGAGTGGGAGAGAACCTGGGTTTGGATCCTTCTTTTTGTGAGCATTGAAGCTGGGATGTTGAGTGGGAGAGAACCTGGGTTTGGATCCTTCTTTTTGTGAGCATTGAAGCTGGGATGTTGAGTGGGAGGGAACCTGGGTTTGGATCCTTCTTTTTGTGAGCATTGAAGCTGGGATGTTGAGTGGGAGAGAACCTGGGTTTGGATCCTTTTTTTTGTGAGCATTGAAGCTGGGATGTTGAGTGGGGGGAAACCTGGGTTTGGATCCTTCTTTTGAAAACTTGAAGCTGGGATGTTGAGTGGGAGAGAACCTGGGTTTGGATCCTTCTTTTTGTGAGCATTGAAGCTGGGATGTTGAGTGGGAGAGAACCTGGGTTTGGATCCTTCTTTTTGTATTCATTGAAGCTGGGATGTTGAGCGGGAGGGAACCTGGGTTTGGATCCTTCTTTTTGTGAGCATTGAAGCTGGGATGTTGAGTGGGAGAGAACCTGGGTTTGGATCCTTCTTTTTGTGAGCATTGAAGCTGGGATGTTGAGTGGGAGAGAACCTGGGTTTGGATCCTTCTTTTTGTGAGCACTGAAGCTGGGATGTTGAGTGGGAGAGAACCTGGGTTTGGATCCTTCTTTTTGTATTCACTGAAGCTGGGATGTTGAGTGGGAGAGAACCTGGGTTTGAATCCTTCTTTTTGTGAGCATTGAAGCTGGGATGTTGAGTGGGAGAGAACGTGGGATGTTGAGTGGGAGAGAACCTGGGTTTGGATCCTTTTTGTGAGCATTGAAGCTGGGATGTTGAGTGGGTTATGAGAGATGGACATTGGAATTGCGAGAAGAGACTAGCGCAATGGCTCAGGGGTAGAGCTTCGGACTCCCGACTACGAGAACCCAGGTTCGAACCCTGTGTTGCGGTGTTAAAACCTAGGGCAAGTTTTTTCCCTCTACATTGCTTCAGTTCACTCAGCTGTAACAAATTAGTACCTGGCTATAGACAGTGGTATATATGTGTATGAGCAGC
>JAODUO010000096.1:445000-505000 GCA_025642075.2 Ridgeia piscesae | reverse complement strand
TATATTAAGCTGTAAATTAGCTGTTAATCATATAACTTTGATAAGAAAGATTTTTTGGAGATAAACAGTCTGCAAAAATATTCCTTATCTTATAGGTAAAAAATCAAAAACAGTTTAAATATCATAAAACAATGCCAAAGATATATTGCTTTCATAAAAATTAATGTTGGTGCAAGTTTGTGCGAAAATTAAATATTCAAATTTTTGTTTGTTTTCTCTGACTGTCATAACCCACATACAAATAATCTTACAGCCATTTTGAAGCCATGACAATTTTGTTCACTTCACGTTGCTCCAGTTCATTCATCAGTGTAGAGAAATACCTAGATACAAACAGTGGTAAATATGAATGATTTTCGTGTAATTGCCACATGGCTGAATGCTTCCCGTGAGATAACCTGAATGACCAGGTCTGAGAAAAAGTAAAGTGTGTAAAGGACCAGGAGTAGGTCTGTACTGCTGGTTGAGCTGTGTAAGAAGTTACCTCTACATTTTGTAGAGTATATATAAACATATGTTTATGGTCATTTGCTGTGTCCACTCTCTGTAGCTGGACAGTACAGAGAGGCAGTGGCTAGTGCTGGCCGCGACCACGGACTACCATCCAATGGCCAAGATCCTGCTGACCAATGCACACCTGGTCAAACAGAAGGTAGGACTCAACCGCAAACTACTCACTTAAAACTAGCAATACTAAATCTTGTTGTGAAATGATAAGGTAACATAAAGATATGTTGTTGTTTTATTGGAATCCCTGTCATCTGTGGTGAGGTTGGACATGGTTCTGTAAGTTTTTTTTTCATCTTCTATTTCCTCACTTTCCACTCGCTACATTCTCTATCAACAGCCCCCAATTCCCTCTCTCTTTTGCTCCTGTTCTCCATTCCTCTTCTTTTGCTCCTGTTCTCCATTCCTCTTCGTTTGATCTTGTTCTCCATTCCTCTTTTGCTCTTGTTCTCCATTTTTCTTCTTTTGCTCTAGTTCTCCATTCCTCTTCTTCTGCTCTTTTTCTTTTTCCCCCTTCCTCGCCCACTCTTTCCAGAGCTCTCTTAACGCAGTCCTCGCATTACAACTTCTTCATCTCCTTTTCCCCTCCACTTTCTGGGCATCTGCTCTCTTTTTATTAATATGTATAATTGTATAAAATGTACATAATCTAACAAACATCTCAGTTATGTAGCACCTTAAGGAGTGAATGTAGTTTTGTGGTTATTAATAAAACACATGGTAGATGTTGTCTAGAGGCATTATTGACAGCTAGCAGGCATTCGTTAACATGGCATGGTCAAATAAACAAACCCAGTATAAACAAACCACGTCATGTAAACAAATCATTATTATTTAAACAGACCATGTTTAGATTAACCAAATATAATCAAACTGAACATCTGAGCCTTATTAGTGTTCATAATAATTTTGACACCTCCATTTCTCCTAACATTGTCATCAGACTGGGAGAAAAAGGTTAGGTGAATTGTTTGTATTTCAACTGTTCATACAATGGGTTATCTTTTTTTACAGGAATAGAAAATGGCATTTTTTATTATATATTAATGTATACTGCTATTTTTTATTTCATCAGTTCAGATACTGTTGAATTTGTTGTTAATGCCAGTTTTTATTTCACAGATATCATGTCTTCCAAACAGGTATCCATCCGGCTGTGCATGATACCTTTTCACCTTGTAAATAATGTTGTCAGAATTTATGTGTGGCCTCAGACAAGCGTCTATTCACTGTCACTTAACTTGTTCGACCTTGTGACAAATGTCACTGGACATGACAGTAAGATGGGTGGCTGCAGTGTACACGTTGGCATCTTTGATGTTGTCATGTTGACAAGCATCTCGCCACCTGTGAGAAATGAGACGAAATCAAACAATTGTAAAGGTCTGAGCACAAGAGGCAATAACTGATGTTATTGTCTCTGTCGAAACAAGGTTTCAGTGGGTTTATGTGAAAAAGTCCAATGACGGATCGTTAAATTATGTACACCTTTTGTTGAAAGTAGTCGGTGTGCGTTGTGCAAAGTTGTGTAAATGTTCAGATGAAAGTTATATTTCTTGCTCTGTTTGTCGGTGAAGCGCGGGAACATGCATACATTTCACCCTGGTTGATCGGGCGGTTTTTGTTGTCTGAGTTTTATGAAGTCACAGAACGACTCTACAGTCATGTTTGACACATAACCTTCATTTGTAACTTGTCCTCCTCTGATGGCAAATTTTGTCATCGGGAGCAATAATGTTTTTATGCAAGCGACACCGACACAGTCGAGCAGCAGGGGTGTGTTACTAGTGTATGGTTTATGATAGTTGTGTTAGTGAAGAGGCCGCAATCTCAACCAGTTGAAGTCCCCTTCCTGTCATGTCTACAATTAAATACATAAACACAGGCGCACAGACATTGCACTTCCATATTTAGATACACATCCATGTACAGCTACATGAGACATCCATGGTTAGATATTGTATGTCTTTATGGGTGGAGAAAGGACAAGTTCACCAAATCCCAATCATCACTACTACTGCCATGAAGATTTTTGTTGGAACATATCAGGCACACATGTATCACAGATTTGTGTATTTATAACACGCTTGTTTCTAAATTTTTATTTCAAAGTTATTGGCAATAAAATATGTGATTTATTTTATTTGTTCTACGAAGGACGTATTTTCCAGGGAACATCTGATATTTCCTTTAATAGGCAACACCTCTAGTGTTTTATTGCTGTCTTTACTACTGCAGACATTATATTTCATTTTATGTGCCTCTTTGTGTAGATCTTTTGTAAACATGTCGTGTTTATCTTAGAATATCCTGTTTCACTAATCAAGAACAACATCACAAAGTGTCTTGATTTATCCTGTTTCTTCAGCCACCAGACAGTCTATGTAATCTGTTATGCTTTATGGCATGTCTAACTTTTATGTCTTGTTTCTCATCCTCAATAACAAGGCCAATAACAAATCCACCATGTTATGCAGGACACTGAATTCTGTGTCTCATCATAATATCATTACAGCCACAGGATTGTTAGTATTTAGTAGCAAAGTTGTGAGTTGAATTTTGTATCTTTTTGAATTTCACAGGTGTTAATTTTCAAATCGATTCATATTTTTTAATATGATAATTATGTTCAACAGTTATGGACTTTTGCTAACATTGAAATAAACTTAAACAACGTTTTGAGAAACTAGGTCATTTAACTTGTTTATTGCTTTTAATAAGTGGTTTCATAATGCACTTACTTGGATTATTTGTTGAGGAAAATAAATGTGACATTGACAAACAATAAAGGTTATTTAAATAAGATATGGATTTCGGCCCAAATCAGAAACTGTCTGGAATATAATTGAGTCAGCAATTTTTGACTCTTGCGTGATATACATTTCGGTGGCTTAATGCTCAATTTGATAAGGTGTATCACATTTAATCTTTTATATGGCATTAGTTCCATAATCTACTAAATTGCTTTTAAATATGTTGGCTAATGCTGCTATGTGAGTTAATTTTAATTAACCCTTTATCTGAGGTAGGATCTTAGTCCTTCAGGGCTTGTGCCCCATCCTGCCTTGTTGCTCCCCATCATCAGCTATACATGTCATCTGTCATTGTCACAGATGGCGCCAGTAGTCATTCCGTCCTCACTAGACCTGCCACAGTGTTTTGTCCAGATAAGCCCTTATAACGCTGGGTGGCATCTCCATCCTGGTGATGGCTACAGCCGTGGTCGTCACCCCTTTTTAAGGGTCGCCTGTTTGTGATGGGGTTGTTGCACTGTGTGTTTATACCCTGTGGTTCATTGCCTCTGAGGGGAGGGGTGACCTGCCTCACCGCCCCATTCCCCTGTCGACATGTTTGTGGTAGCAGCGATCATTCATCATAAGCTAAAGAGCCAGTCCCGTGAAAAAAGTCACCGATTTTAACATTTCTATCAGTTCGCCACCAGGAGTGCTGCTATTGTGACATCAGTGTAGGCGGATATGAATCTTAGCAATCGCTAGTAAAGAAATCGTGTTTTTCATCAAATTACAACTGATGGATCATTTTGGGTATTGGCTGAAAAAAATGTTTTTGGTACTTCTCAATAAATTGTCGTTAAGTGGGCTTCAGAAATAACATGAGTCGTTTAAATGGTTCTTGCATACGCAGAGGAAAGAGATGTTGCATGCCTTGACAGTGCTGTATGGGAACTTGTGTTTTGGTCTTACTTCTGTCTGCCCTTGCAGTGTAGGGCTAGGTCAGTGTAGGGCTAGGTCAGTGTAAGGCTAGGTCAGTGTAGGGCTAGGTCAGTGTAGGGCTAGGTCAGTGTAAGGCTAGGTCAGTGTAAGGCTAGGTCAGTGTAGGGCTAGGTCAGTGTAGGGCTAGGTCAGTGTAGGGCTAGGTCAGTGTAAGGCTAGGTCAGTGTAGGGCTAGGTCAGTGTAGGGCTAGGTCAGTGTAGGGCTAGGTCAGTGTAGGGCTAGGTCAGTGTAGGGCTAGGTCAGTGTAGGGCTAGGTCAGTGTAGGGCTAGGTCAGTGTAGGGCTAGGTCAGTGTAGGGCTAGGTCAGTGTAGGGCTAGGTCAGTGTAGGGCTAGGTCAGTGTAGGGCTAGGTCAGTGTAGGGCTAGGTCAGTGTAGGGCTAGGTCAGTGTAGGGCTAGGTCAATGTAGGGCTAGGTCAGTGTAGGGCTAGGTCAGACTAGGTCATTTGTTAGTAAATAATAACCCTAAAAATACTCACACACGCACACGCACACGCACATGCACATACGCACGCATGCACACATGCACACATGCATGCACGCCCAGGCACACACACGCACACACATAGACACAGTAACATCAGTAGTTTGGATTGTGTTCACTTGTGAAACCCACAAATGTCTCCTTGTAAATGCACAACACTTTTTGTAACCATCTGTCTACACCATTTTCTCTGTCCTTATGACAGTTTATTTACGACTGCTGTAGTGTTCTCTTTCAAAACACAACAAAGCAGGATGGGCTCTACGGCAGAGAACGTGTTTTGTTGCCCACTTTCTGAAGGAAAAACTTCAGCCTAGCTTGTTTAGTTGTGTGTCTTTAGTGGAATGACAGAGCAATTAAAAAAACAACCAGCTAAAATACTGGTGTTTTGGTGGCAGAATTGATAAGATACGACAGCTCCTAGTGCTGTGTCTGTCACTTCAATTGGCAAAATGTATTTCACTTAGAAAGATAAATGAATACCAAACACTGCTGGGTGGCCAATTTTAATAAGCTACACAAGGATGCAGGAGACAGACTTGGAATACGCAGACACTAGACTAGACACCCAATATGTATAGTTGCAATAGGATGCCATTCAGTAGGCTGATAGACAATAGGCGGACACAATAGGCTGCTATGCAATAGGCACATATGATGTGGTAATATGCAGTAGGCATATCCAGGTCCCAGGGTATATGCACTACCGGTAGGCAGACATGCAATCGGTAGATATGCAAAAACAATCAAAGAAAAAGGTTCTAAGATCAGAAGGTACAAAGACATTTATCTAGGCAAAAATGTATATATTGCCAAGGTTGTCCCAGTCAAAAATGAAGGTTTAAAAAGTCACGTCCTGTGCAAAAATTCTGACTGAAATAAGGGATGTGCTACGGCTCTTGCCTGTTTGTTGGTCGAGACGGTGTGTGGTCAGGTGTGGTTTATGGAGTGATACGAAGGTGTGTGATTTATATTTTAGAGGTTGGTGTTTCTGATCTTGTAGGTATGCTTCAAACTCAGTATTTCTAAGTGTAATTGTTCATACCAAGTTTAAGAATGTGACAAGGTAAACTGCATTTCCTTAAATTTAGAGTTGTGACTGAATGGCAACAAGGAATGATTTGGTTTTATGTAATGGTTAGGAAACGTCACCTGAATTGTTGAATAATATTTGAATGTTTGCTGGTGTGAATAGATCAGCTGGTTCCCAGCTCTATTTGAAGCTTAACTTTGTGAAATGTGCGTCCCAGGGTCATTAGTTTAATGTTATCTACTGACGAGAATTAATCTGGTAATCCTTTATGTGAAACTCCCAGAGAAGGAAGAATTGGGAGAAATTGCCTGCAGCCCTGGGAGGTAATGATATTGTTGTAAGTTGTTAGGAATGGCGCACTCTTGAGGAGTTTGTTGGCTAGGATTAGTCTGTCGTGGGCGCATTTAAGTACTTAGGATGCTATCTGCATCAGACACCTTCATTGTAATTCTCTTGCTAGTCTCCTCTCAGGATATTTGTTCATTTCAACTGACAGTCACATTCATTGTGTTACTTATATGTATATAAAAACATTGTATATATATGATATATATATATATATATATATATATATATATATATATATATATATATATATAGTGTGTGTATATTATACCTTCAACAGGGTAACATGGAGTTATAGCACTATGTATATCCTTTTAGTATTATTATATTGTATTATTATATATAAATATACATGCATGCATGCATTCACACCCGCACAAACGGATGATTGCATGCATTCAAGCATACACGCCACGCACGCATGCACGCACGCACGCGCGCGCACACACACACACACACACACACAAACACATCTGTCATACTATGTTGTAAGTGATATTCCAATTGTCAAATACACTCACAAAAGAAATGTCACGAAAAACTATTTGAAGGTGTCTAATCTGTTATGTTAGTACTTTTCCGGAGGAAGAATGGATGAATAGTGTCATTGCAGGTCAAACATTTAAAAAATAATTGTTTAAAATATGCCATTACATATGGATATTGGGGATTATATTTAAAAATTATGTAATAGGCCTTTTGACACCATTTTGGCAGTGTAAATTTTTTCATCAGCCCACAGTTGTTGTCCCAGTCACAGCGAGAGGTATCATTTTCACGAGACTGTTTTGTTTCGTAAAAAATGGTAACAGTAAAGTTTAGAAGGTGCACTCAACATATTTAACAATCATGCATTCTGGTAGTGAGCAGTACTTATTTTTCTTGCACATTATTATTAACAGATGGCCACAGAGCAATTTTATGTGATAACGAAGTGTGGGAACGCCATTTATGAATGGGTCCTGAAACAAACCCTTCTGCCAACTCTGAACGCTCAAAGAGATAAGTTAATCGCAACAGAAACATGTGGCTCCATCTGTAATTCCATTAATCCGTTGCACCAAACATATAGCAGGGTGACTCTTGTTTTTGTCTCGGCCAATTGTAATTTAGTCGGGTTATTTTGCTGGTTTTGATTAGAAGCTATTTTAATCAGGTCTCACTTAGACTCAGAATTATGTTATTGGTTATTGGTATAACAGTGCACTCCGTGAACCCCGCAGTGGGGCACATTTTTGATAAATTACTACGATAATCTTTTTGATGGTGTGAGGATGGACATGCGAGAGGGTATTAAAGAAGATGCATGTTTAAATACACGCTTCTTAAATGCACATTTTTTCACTATTAAGGAAATATCTAAGACATGTTTACGACTGTAGGACATTGTCTCCACAACCCATTGTTTCATTTTAAGGTGGGATCCAAAGCCCTTAAATACAGTGAAAACATAGCTAGTACATGGTTAAATATAAACCCATGAGCGAGGATGAATTATGAAAGAAATTGCATGCTTTTGTAGTGTTTTCATGATTTTCAATCTCGGTTATGTCTTCCATTACGAGTCCTCTAATCCCATCAAAGCCTCTTCCCCACGCCATGTGCCATGAAAAATAAATCACCCTCTCCTCTCATACCAAGCGAATTACATCGACATGATATCCCATAAATCCCTGCAATGTCCTCTTGTGATTGTCCTTGTGCCCAGTGTGGAGGGTCCATATGGCCCCCAGAAGCCAACATCTTGACCCCTGGGTTGACCAGGCCTAATGACCCTGTCTCACTGTGGCTATTGTCATGAATTATCTTGCCGCATTGCCCATAAAACTGCATGACCCCTGATTCTTTGCTCAAAAGGCCTGAAAATTAGAACACACATTTGTCCAAGTGCCTTGATCGAAATGTTTTCTGTGCAATCTGTGACTGGGGCTGGCTTTGTGTTGCCGAAACTGTTTGTTTGCTATAGTTGGAGGTAGTAATGAAATACAGATGCTGCCAGTCCATTCATGAATCCAGGGGTTAACATAATTAATTACACAGGTCCCCTGGTAGGGACGATGTGATTGGGTGTTGAAAGGCATGTGATTAGATAATGGGGCTTTGTACTTAAGGAAAGATATACCAGCTATATATTTGTATTTAAAATATTTTTGCAGCTGGCTATGGGTGCAACATGGCTTGGCAGTTTTTGGAAGTATTTATTAGTGATTATATTTGTGCATCACATATTTATTTAGATATTTTATGTCATTATATATATATATATATATATATATATATATATATATATATAAATATATATATACATACATATATACATATATATATATATATATATATATATTATATATATATATATAATATATATGTTATATATTGTATATATATTATATATTATAAATAATGTATATATTGTATATATATATATATATATATATAATATGATATATATATATATATATAAATAATTATATATTTATATATATATATATATATATATATATATATATATATATATATATATATATATACCTGTAAATATTTATAATATATGTATATATATATATATATATATATATATATATATATATATATATATATATATTATAATTACAGTCATATCTATTACATATTATATTTAAATGTACAGCTGTAGTTTAATAAATCTTAATTATAGTGAAACTGAAAGTCAAAAAGGTATAAAGATATTGATGATCACACAAATATATATAAAAACCACACAGCTGATCTCTGCATCATATAATTGGACTTCTCTTGTATTGCGGTTTCCTGGAATCCCGGTGTGGAGTAGGACCAGTGGTCACTCAGAGCATGTGCTGACACTGGACACAGTGGCCAGACCAGTTATCACCAAGTAAACACAGGAGGCTGGAGTGATTGACAGCTGCTCTGACATGTGCTCATCATCACTAGGGATAACACTAATTAATGTGGTCCAGTTGTCAGCAGGAGGCTGGCAGGGTTCTACTGTAGTGAGACTGTTACAGAAGGCTGCTCTCTTCAGTGAAACAAATCAAAAACAATTTATTTATGGAGTGTTCCCTTGGTCTAGCTGGTATGGAGTGTTCCATTGGCCTAGCTGGTATGGAGTGTTCCCTTGGCATAGCTGGTATGGAATGTTCCCTTGGCATATAACTGGTATGGAGTGTTCCCTTGGCATATAACTGGTATGGAGTGTTCCCTTGGCCTAGCTGGTATGGAGTGTTCCCTTGGCATAGCTGGTATGGAGTGTTCCCTTGGCATATAACTGGTATGGAGTGTTCTCTTGGCCTAGCTGGTATGGAGGGTTCCCTTGGCATAGCTGGTATGGAGTGTTCCCTTGGCATATAACTGGTATGGAGTGTTCCCTTGGCCTAGCTGGTATGGAGTGTTCCCTTGGCATAGCTGGTATGGAGTGTTCCCTTGGCATATAACTGGTATGGAGTGTTCCCTTGGCCTAGCAGGTATGGAGTGGTTCCATTGGCATAGCTGGTATGGAGTGTTCCCTTGGCATATAACTGGTATGGAGTGTTCCCTTGGCCTAGCAGGTATGGAGTGGTTCCCTTGGCCTAGCTGGTATGGAGTGTTCCCTTGGCCTAGCTGGTATGGAGTGTTCCCTTGGCATATAACTGGTTTGGAGTGTTCCCTTGGCATAGCTGGTATGGAGTGTTCCATTGGCATAGCTGGTATGGAGTGTTCCCTTGGCATAGCTGGTATGGAGTGTTCCATTGGCATAGCTGGTATGGAGTGTTCCATTGGCATAGCTGGTATGGAGTGTTCCCTTGGCATATAACTGGTTTGGAGTGTTCCCTTGGCATAGCTGGTATGGAGTGTTCCATTGGCATAGCTGGTATGGAGTGTTCCCTTGGCATATAACTGGTATGGAGTGTTCCCTTGGCATAGCTGGTATGGAGTGTTCCCTTTGCATAGCTGGCACTGGTTGCATTTATTTTCGACCCTGACATCATTCCATTCACCAAACAAACAAAAGTTCACTGCCTGAGTGAATGGTAAATAAACAAAAGTTTGTCCAATGGTCTTTTCCACAACATTCATTTGCCCAATGTTTTTTTTGCCCAGTGGGAAACTGGAAATATACTGTGTGCTTTCATAGTCAAAGATCACATCACATGGGTGTGTGGCTTCTTAGGTAGTCTTGTAGAAGTATAGGACGTAAAGGTAAAAATGTTTGCATAAATTATGTTTTGTTATTTAAATTAATATTACGTGAATTATGAATTATTTGTTTGATACTAACATAGACATTAAATAAGTTTCCAATTTTCATTTTTAAATGTTTTTATAAATGAGCAAAATATTCATTTTCCCACATTCCCAATGGACAAAAGATCGTTGGGGAAAAGACCATACCATTGAAAGAGTTCTTGGTCTGCATTGTTCTGAAATGTGATTTGAAAGAGTACAGTTGATGAGTCTGTCATGGTCACTGTGTTGATGGTCAATGAGTTGTATGTAAGCACTAAGCAGGTATACCAGGGCGGTCAATGTAGCAGCGGTCAGTGTAGCAGCATGTGTAGGACACATGTCCATCTGGTGGAGTGTCCATCTTGTGTCCATGTCCACATTTCGCCCAAGCCCAACGGTATCCTCCCTTCAGTGCACCCAACTGTTTAGTCCCAGGGGAGCATCAAAGGGCAGAAAACAAAGCCCCCTCCCTGCCTTTCTCCCTCCTCCCATATGTCTGGCCCTGTCAGATCCTTGGACTTGATGAAAGCTTCTCCCCACTCACTCACTCCAGTAATGGACATCAGCTTTGGCGTGAGTCTGTGTTATCAGCATGCTAGCAGACACACTGACCAGGGCGTCAGATGACAAACATACTGCCCCTTTCCTGCTGCCCCAGGGAGATACTTAATGCATACAAGCCACCAGTAATTGCCCTCATCATCTGCTATAATTGAGCACAGCTTTTTGGCCATTAGCAATTAAATCTGCATTGTCCTTGTGGGTGGAACAAATGGATTGCTACTCACTAGGAGCAGGGGCGATTATCATCATTACTGGGAGGGTAGAGGGTGATTTGTCTGTCTGGGGCAGGGCTGGGGGTGGGCCAGGGGACAGGGAGTTAACTGGGATGAAGTCATTAAGTGAAGGTGTGTCATTTTGCAGTTAGTGGAATATCTGGTATGTCACACATGGTGCAGTGGCATGACACAGGAGACTTGCTCTTGTTTCCTGTTGCACCATTCATTGTACCAATTAGTCCTGTCATAGCATCACATGAAACTAATATTCACACTCTCTTCGTGGTCCCAGTTATTTGGTTTTCACGCCTTGTTTGTGGTTGATAACTGATGTGCTAGCTTGATTCTCAGACGTGAAACTGCTGTAAAATAATAAAGTCTATGGCAAAATGTTGTTTATGGTACTGTATTTTGAAAACGTAATATTGAGGGTGATATATTTATGTTTATATTTAGAAAATGACAGCTGAACTGTGTGTAGTGTGTATTATAATGTGATCAAATATAAGAAAGAGAGACTCATAAGTAGTTATGTAATTGGGTAATTAAAAGTATTATATATATATATATATAATACTTTTATTTTTACCCAATTACTATATATATATATATATATATATATATATAAATTTTATATGTTTACCCAATTACTATATATTATATATATATATATATATATATATTATTGTTTATATATATATATATATATATATATATATATATATATATATATATATATATATACATATTACAGGGTGTATATATATATATATATATATATATATATATGAATGTCTCACGGGTGACACTGTGACTGGTTAAAGTACAGACTGTATAAAACTAGATTGTTAATTATCACTATGATTGGGTATTTGAAACAAAGCTGTTGGAGAATGCTACAGGGTAAGTTGGAAGAAGAGTGCAGAGTTGGTGTGTGCTCTCCCATCACCCTGCCTCTATAATGTCACCTAATAGACAGTGTTAATGAGGCCAAGAGTTAATTGCAGGTGTAGTGAAGTAACCACAGGTTCTAGCAGTGTGCTGGACAGTGGGGCATTATGCACCAACAGTGGCTGAATGCATATTAAGCTGCTTACACAACCTGCCATTAGGGGCGGGTCCAGTTGTTGCCCAGCACATTGCCACACATTCTGACATTTGGGACATCTCAGAAGCTTCAGGGCGGTTATAACATTGGCAAAGGCATGAGTCTGGAGCCATGGGTAAATGGGTATATCAGATATATACCTTTGGGGGGGGGGTAGACAGTGGGTGTGGGTTGGGAGTGACTATATAAACAAATTTTTGGTATGTCATCAGACAGTAAAATGCAAAAGATTATTATCACACAAGAGTAAAAGAAAAGTATGCATTTGTTCACAATAAAACACTTGTACATTTCATGAACTATGTCAGTCAGACCCCCCAAGTCCCCCCTCAGCACCACCCCCCCAAACCCACTCCACCACCCACTCCACCAATTGTGGTTTGATTTATAAACTGATTGCTTTACGATCTTGCCACCTGAATAATTCATCAGATTCCCACTGACCCTTTGTACCAGGACTACATTCTGTCTGCTTCACCGAAACCGGGGTGGAGGGGTTGTGAGAGTATAGGGGTGGGGCGGGGGTGGGTGTTGTGTCTGGGGTGGGTGGGGTAACAGGACACAATTTAGTCACTTATTACAGCAACAAATATACACCAGTCTACCTGGGTCCTCCTATTGTTATTGGACACCATTAGCAAACATAATCAAGTGAGAATATAAACGCCAGGGCGACTGCGAATGCTAGACCTGGCGCCAGCGCCAACTATCATACGAACCACGCACAACACAAAACACCAGTAGGAGGCAGCGCAGTCAGCACGTCTACATCTAACCGTGATAAAAAACAATAAACGTTGGTGCACATTGCTGTATATGATATTTAGAACATTCGTAGCTGACAAAGAAGGTGTGAACCGAATGTGTCCTGTGAACCTGCCTCAAGTGAACAAGTGATGTGTAGGTTGTTTAGACAGTTGTAAGAGATCGTGATAAGTATTTCAAACTACAAGTTCTGTATATGTGTATGTTCCTGTGATATTGAACTGGCATACAATATAGTTATGCTGCAGTTAGTGTAACTATTTATTATTAAAACCATTTTTGTACAAAACAAGGTGGCGTGTGGGCAGGCTTTATGGTCCAGTCACCAACCTCTGTGGTCTAACCACCGATGGTTCACCATCAGACCAACCTCTATGATCTAACCACCGATGGTTCACCATCAGACCAACCTCTGTGGTCTAACCACCGATGGTTCACCATCAGACCAACCTCTGTGGTCTAACCACCCATGGTCCATCATCAGACCAACCTCTGTGGTCTAACCACCGATGGTTCACCATCAGACCAACCTCTGTGGTCTAACCACCCATGGTCCATCATCAGACCAACCTCTGTGGTCTAACCACCGATGGTTCACCATCAGACCAACCTCTGTTGTTTAAACACCCATGGTCCACTGTCAGACCAACCTATGTTGTTTAAACACCCATGGTCCACTGTCAGACCAATCTCTGTGGTCTAACCACTCATGGTCCAATGTCAGACCAACCTCTGTGGTATAACCACTGATGGTCCAATGTCAGACCAACCTCCGTGGTCTAACCAGTAACCACCCATGGTCCACTGTCAGACCAACTTCTGTGGTATAGCCACTGATGGTCAACTGTCAGACCAACCTCTGTGGTCTAACCACTTATGGTCCACTGTCAGACCAACCTCTGTGGCCTAACCACTCATGGTCCAATGTCAGACCAACCTCTGTGGCCTAACCACCCATGGTCCACTGTCAGACCAACCTCTGTGGCCTAACCACTCATGGTCCAATGTCAGACCAACCTCTGTGGCCTAACCACCCATGGTCCACTGTCAGACCAACCTCTGTGGCCTAACCACTCATGGTCCAATGTCAGACCAACCTCTGTGGTCTAACCACTGATGGTCCACTGTCAGACCAACCTCTGTGGTCTAACCACTGATGGTCCACTGTCAGACCAACCTCTGTGGTATAACCACTGATGGTCCACTGTCAGACCAACCTCTGTGGTCTAACCACTGATGGTCCACTGTCAGACCAACCTCTGTGGTCTAACCACTGATGGTCCAATGTCAGACCAACCTCTGTGGCCTAACCACCCATGGTCCACTGTCAGACCAACCTCTGTGGTCTAACCACTGATGGTCCACTGTCAGACCAACCTCTGTGGTCTAACCACTGATGGTCCAATGTCAGACCAACCTCTGTGGCCTAACCACTCATGGTCCAATGTCAGACCAACCTCTGTGGCCTAACCACCCATGGTCCACTGTCAGACCAACCTCTGTGGCCTAACCACTCATGGTCCAATGTCAGACCAACCTCTGTGGTCTAACCACTGATGGTCCACTGTTAGACCAACCTCTGTGGTCTAACCACTGATGGTCCACTGTCAGACCAACCTCTGTGGTATAACCACTGATGGTCCACTGTCAGACCAACCTCTGTGGTCTAACCACTGATGGTCCAATGTCAGACCAACCTCTGTGGTCCAACCACTAGTGTTGAGGCTGTTGTTATAAATCACATCTTTCAGTTCTTCTTACTCCTCTTGTGCCCACAGACAGCAATGGCAATTGTGTACATGGAAGTGTGAGGCTAACGTAGTTACTCTCACAACAGTTCGAAGAAAAATCAGTTTTATAAGAAAACATTTTCGCGTTAGCATGAACAGGTTTGCGAAAGTCTACTAGATGGAAAACAAAAACACAATCTACTGTATTCACTTTGCCTCATTCAGTGCAGCAAGTAAGGATGTTTCCCTCATCGAGCCGTGGTATCAGAGCAGTCTACTCCTGCAGTCAGTGACACGGCCAGGAGACCCGCGGTGATCTTCTCTCTTCCACCTTTCCATGTCAGTCGTCGATTTATGCGTCTTAAATTCACCGGAGTGTGGGGGTAAATCTTGTGTTTTGGGCGTCGCCTTAATTTCGTGTCGGGGTGCATGTCTACATGTGTATGTGCTAGACACGGCACATGTCGCATGATTTGTGCCGCCAACACGCAGTCTCCGACAGCTTCTAGCTCTGTGACAACAGTTTCGCGCCTGCTACTAGTCGGCTACCTTTATTGGCCGGCTTATTTAGTGCCGCCATATTTCACACCGTTAACTATGTGCCACCCCGCCAATAGGCTGGCTGTCAAGGGGGCGATTTATGCACCCCCCTTAAGTGTATCGCCCCGCTGGTGGGGCAGCCCCAGTGTTTTTGTGCGTTTCTACTTGAGCGACTGCCACCCAGATATCCATTGTGTTGTGTCCACGGCAAATGAGAATCAATTGTAATTATTTTGTTTCACTTGATTTAGTCTATAAATGATCTAGGATGGAGAGGGGCGAAATTGGATTTGATTGGGGCACGAACAGCAGGGGATGGGTATATTGTAGATTTAGGGTAGTTCCGAGGATATTTTATGTGCACTTCTGAGGGGGAAAGATGGGCTGTGATGCCATTTTGTACCCTGTTCCATTTGTAGAGTTTTGATGTCCCATACTGTGCAGAGACAGAAACAAGAACGCTGTGTGCAGTCTTGTGAGGTCCGCAGTTCATCTGTGATAAATGGGTCATGTTTTGACAACCGTAACTTGTCACTTAATCGTTCTGTTAGATGTGTCTTTGTTTACAGTCAGTTTGGACTGTGCTGATGTCTGGTTTCTTGTTTTTTTCCCTTTTCATGTTGTCCTGACTGTCAATGCCGACCTGTTGCAATGTTTGCGTCAATAACCACAAACTCATGGTACTGATGACTGGTGTGTCATTGCAACCAATCGCATCATCTACAGGACTTCACTTCGGTAAGTTTCTAATTGCAAAACGTTTGTATAATTTTTACCAAACTTTGAAATTGTATTAATGTAAATAGAATAATAAAAAATCAATAACAATGTCAATAATTATGATAACAGCAAACATTTATTTATAAATATATTTTCAGGTCATAACACCCTTCTCCAGCAGACAATTAATATATTAAGGAACAAATGTATTCATGCATATTTGAATTACCTACCAAAAACAGAATTAATATTCATACTTGTATAAAGGATATGAAATAATTAAGAATAATTGACATAAACAGAGAAAACGTTCTCACTAACTTTAATAGTAACTGGAAGATCTTTTGATAGCTATCTGTATAACTAAATAAAATACAATATTTGTTATTATTTGTTAACATGCCACACTTGGTTGGATTAAGAAGGGATGTGTAACTAACTGGTCAGTGATTCTGTCCAGGTGGGCAGTGTTATCTAACTGCCCAACTCCTGTCTTTGAGGTTTCTGGATTTCTGGACCCATCCCTGTCACCAATACTCCCTTTGTGAGCCCTTCTGGTAGGAACTGTGCCCTTGTTTGCTTACCTAATCTGTATGTCCCTTTCATCCCCTGTAACCATAATGAGGTTGTGTTTAGAGGGACTTTAGGCTCATCCCAGCCATAGGGAGATAGACTCTGTGTGGCTCTATGGGAGTGAGGGATGTTGTCTTGATGTGAGGTTGTTTTCTGCTGTCCACAACCGTCGTGGGTGGTAATTATTAGTCAGAAGTTCATTGAATTAATTGTACTCTATTCCATGTTTACAGTCAGGTGGGTGGGAAACGCCCAACTTCAAAGGTGCTTACATGTTGAGTGCCAGTAATTACTGTTTACAAATTAACTTTATCATTTTGTAGCTGCAGCATGTACAAAACCTTAAACAGTATATTGGGCTTGTTACTGAGGTAGAAACAAATTTACGCATAGGCCACCAGCATAATATATATATATATATATATATATATATATATATATATATTCTACTAATAAAATATTTGGAACAGATACCTTCAGCTTAGCATAAACTCTACATGAAACCAGAACAAAGTATTCTTGTACACGATGCTCCTACACATTTAATAAACATAATGCTTTTCCTTTAAACAATTTTTTTTATTTTTTTATAACAAAAATAAACACTAGCCAGGCACATTTTATTGCATATGTTTCTAATACTTTGTTCTTTCTCTCCTTTCATGTCCTCTACTTATGTCGTGCTGGAACATGTCGCCATTGATGTACCTGTGTGTTATAATGACACGTCAACATGTCATGATGACGTCGACACAAAAGGGTGTAAGTATTGACTATTGTGTTCTCATCATTATTTTGTCTATTGTTATTTTCCTGATAATTTCTTAAATTGTTAGTTTGAGAGTTAATACACTTGTTTTTATTTTTTTAATTACATTTTTTATCAACTGGTGAGTAATAAGATGTTCTTTGCTGGGGAGTATACTATAATATTATGGTCAGTGTGGAGCAGCGTTGTGGTCAGTATGGACTGTGGAGCTGGACAGAGGACAGTGAGAAACTGGACAGTGGTCAGTGTGGAGCTGGACTGTGGTCAGTAGAGCTGGACTATGGTCAGTGTGGAGCTGGACTGTGGTCAGTGTGGAGCTGGACTGTGGTCAGTGTGGAGCTGGACTGTGGTCAGTGTGGAGCTGGACTGTGGTCAGTGTGGAGCTGGACTGTGGTCAGTGTGGAGCTGGACTGTGGCCAGTGTGAAGTTGGACTGTCATCAGTGACAAAGCACATTGTACCTACTCCACAGTTAATCATCAGGTTAATTGCTGGTGTCCTGCCTAGTGACTCCTGAATGAGTCAGATACTCACTACAAGCAGTGCTGTAATTATCTAATCAAAGTCTCCCAGTGGAAATGATTAGTTTCTAGTTTATTTGTGGTGCAGTGACTTCACACAGCATTTCAATTTGCCATATAATAACCACAGTTATGAGAAGTGAGCTTAGCGAGGTAATCCATGGTGAAAAGCTGTTTCTTCGTTTGAAGTTTGCTTCCTGAGCTGTGACGTGTCGTGCACCAATTGTGGCAGCTAATCCTAAAGATAAATACACGTATCATCACGGACACATCACGGGAACGTGCGATGCCACAAAGCACGTGGCAAAAACAGATGGGCGGCCGTAATAACGCGGTCGTGAGCCGGAGAATGCCCTGCGAAATACATCAACAAGATCGTGTTGGATTTAGGACGGTGTGACAAACGCTTTCATGTTTTTGTCACCGTCTCACAGGCTAAGCCTCGGCGGCTGTTGGTGTTAGCGTGATAATACACGCATTAATTGTGCGCTGTCCGAACGCCTTCACTCGCGGGACGCATCTCATTTGCATATTCGCACCGTTTACACTTTTCATTTACGCCCGCCAGTGTGGCTGTTATTGAATATGTAGATTGGGTGGCTAATGATGCGCGATGCGTTATTGTATGGTGAGCTACACGTTGTCACATTGGAGGTTTCGCCTGTCTGTGTTGTCTCGAGTGTTATTTCAGCGTATGTTGAGAGTGATTGATGGCAGGGTGATTACGTGTAAACACTGATCTCTCTGGTCACTGCCTGGTCAGCATTGGATTGACCAAGAGAGCGGTTGCCATGACGAACAGAAAGGGACAACAAAGTTATTTGCTGGTGGTCGTGTTTGATCATTTAGCTGATGGTTTAGTCGGGAGATGGACAAAGATGGCTGTGTTATTGTAGGACCCAGCAGTGGCTCTGATGTTAGCAAACTCAGATGATTGGCATGGCTGGCTTCCTGCTGCCACACATCGTCTTCTCCAGCCACTGTCCCTGGTCCATATCATATGTCCACCCTGCTCCAGACATCCAGGCACTTTCACTCCATGTCCCAGACACCCCTTCTTACTCCAGAAACACAGCTCCAGACACCATCACTGCTCTAGACACCCCCTTTTACTCCAGAAACCCTTCCAGCTCTGAACACCCCCTTTTACTCCAGAAGCCCTTCCTGCTATGAACACTCCTTTTATTCCTAACCCCCTGCTCTGAACACCCCTTTTTACTCAGAAACCCTCCTGCTCTGAACACCCCTTTTATCCCTAACCCCCTGGTCTGAACACCCCTTTTTACTCCAGAAACTCTTCCTGCTCTGAACACCCCTTTTATCCCTAACTCCCTGGTCTGAACACCCCTTTTTACTCCAGAAACTCTTCCTGCTCTGAACACCCCTTTTACTCCTAACCTCCCTGCTCTGAACACCCTTTTTTATTCCAGAAACCCTTCCTGCTCTGAACACCCAGTTTACTCCAGAAACTCTTCCTGCTCTGAACACCCCTTTTACTCCAGAAACTCTTCCTGCTCTGAACACCCCTTTTACTCCTAACCTCCCTGCTCTGAACACCCCTTTTACTGCAGAAACCTTTCCTGCTCTGAACACCCCTTTTTACTCCCAAACCCCCACCCTCCCCACCCTGCTCTGAACGGTAAACCCTCTGAACACCCCTGTTTACTCCTGAACGCTGTCCCTGCCAGTCCTTACTCCAAGCCCCCTCCCTACTTCCTGCCCCTGACGTCCTCCGTGCTGTAACCTTATTGTTGCCCCTCTCACCACCACCATCCATTATGATGGATGACATTGCGTGGCTGCCAACAGCGGTGGAGCGGCAAGGGTTAATCTAGCACAAAGCAGTGATTATGCCATTAATAATGACATCATGATGATGTTGACTTTGCGAGTGTAGCATCGCTGGTGAAGCCCCGTGACAACCAGCACTGCACAATCCCTCAAAGGGCGGTGCGAGACAATGCCTTCAAAGGGCGGCGCGGCTGAGCGGTGCTTCACAGATGTGTGCACCCGAATTAATTTCGTTTATCGCTCTAGCGCCAGCGCCATCGGCAAATTGAAATATTTCGCTGAAATTACAGATGAATAATGACAGGTTTTCATGTGCCAGCAGGAAAGAGAGGTGTGTAGCTGAGACACCTGAGTAAACAACCCCAGTGACTGGTTACCTCTCTTGTAACATCAGCTGTCTTCACCGATTGAATCCGTGTTTGGCTTGTCTTCACAATGCCTCACACAGATGTCCTCAAGTGGAGCGTTACAGACAGACATATGTTGTCCTGCTGGAGTTGTCCACACAACTATACAGTGTATCATAACATAGTCTTCCTTGTAATCTTGTAAGTTTCCGCACAATCTCAGTATATTGAGATTTCTGTAAAGGACCTCTTTCTTTACAGCCAGTTGCTGTGTTTGATATCGCAATGATTGACGTGTCTAGTGTCTACCTGTTCCCAGCATATATCCTCTACAAAGAATTGCTTTAGATGAAACCTTGTTAAACTTGTTCAGTCTTGCTATATTGACATAATAATAGTAAGAAGAACATTTATAAAGTGCCATCAATCTAAATAACATCCACACGGAGGTGCTGACACACTAACATAAGGGTTGTTATATTTTATATTACCAGTTTTAGTTCAATTTTTTTTCTAAAACAATACCGAATTATTCAGTCACAATAAACCATCCCTATTAGTTTGATTTGTTTAGAAATGATGAGACACAGACGCAAGAACACGCATTCTCATTTCTGTAGTTACAGTTTATTATGTCTCTGCAAATGTGATCAAAACCTGGTGATGCGGCTGTCATGTTACTGAACTGAGAGAGGTGTTGTCACACTTGGGTTCACTTCTGTTTCCTCTTTCTGTTCCCCCGATGCTGCTGTTTGGTGATCTGCCTCCTGGATGTGTCCTCGTCCATGATGTCACATGGTCTCATCCTACAGTATGTGAGTACAGTTTTGGTTGCATTCTTCACATGTTGTTCACAACTACATTTTGTTGCAAAGCTAACAACAAAGTTGTGTGTATAGACTGCATTGTAAATAATGGGTTACCTTTTTGTCATTCTGATATGTTAATTTTCTATTTATTAATTTTTACACACACACACACGCGTGTGCGTGCATTCACGCACACATGCACGCACGCACGCACACACGCACCCACACACACACATATATATATTATATATATAAACACACACACACATATATGTATATATATATATATATATACTTCTTAAACTGTTCTGTAATGAGTGCCCATGTCTAGCAGTGGGTTTGGTCCTTGTACACATTTTATAAGTACTAAAATAATAATACTATCAATGTTTGGTTCACCCTACATTTTATATACAGGTGTATGTATGTACAAGTAACAGTTTCATATTACATCAAAGATCAAGAGAGAGAAAAGACAGTTTGGTTGTACATTAGACTGTAATGCATGTGCCTGAAGTAACCGTTTGATTGACAGCCACTTTTGATTGACAGCTGTAACTGTTGCCATGTTTGTGGGCCTCCCACTGGTTACCTGGGTGCTAATTAATGCCCAGGTCTGATTGAGTTAATTAGGAGGAGCAGCAGTTTACTTAATTACACTGACAGCCTGCTCAGCTGTCAGCCAGTGTTTGTGATGGGGGAGACTTGAAGCGTACTACTCACTATTTCTGTGTTTACTTGTTTATACATCCGTGCTGTGTGTCTGCCTGGCTGTGTGTTTGTCTGCAAACATGTGTGTGAATATGCATTTAGGAAGGGTTATAATCATTTCTGATCGGGGGCTAGACACATTGCCGGTTTTAAAAACATGAGCAGATATCTTGATCTGCGTTGTTACAGCGAGCTATGGAAAAAATGGTTCCAAATTAGGATCTTGTGTAATTAAATAAGATAAATCATTCATAGGGAATATTTTAAGTATTTGATATTTCAAAGTGTGATTATTTGACAGTTTAATCAAATCTTAATTGTTCCATTTAACAAGTTATTTCATATGAACATGATTTTGATATGTACTTGGAGCAGTTCATAAGAAAATCTAAAGGTTGACCTACGGTTACTTTTACAGTTATAAAAGCAAATGTTGACGTGCAGTAGTGACTCCACCTTGTGGCAGCGAGTGGTAACCAGGAATGACGTGATTGTGTGTGTGTGTTTGTGAAAGTCTTGCGGTGGTTGTTAGTGTGGTGTATTTGCTGGGCCACAAAGGCCCAGGTGCGTTGAGGTAGTGGCCCTCCTATGTGTCGGTCTGTAGCCCCTCCTAGAGGCAACAATGTGACCACGGACAATGGTCGCAGCTGTGTTAGCTCAACTGACAGGCGAACAAGGCGCGTGTTGCTAAGGCCGCTGTCGACACTGTCGAAAATGTCGCTGCACAATGGAAGATTAGTGCGAGACATCGCCGCCTGCAGAAAAACCATGTTAGCGACATCCGCGCCGGCGTTAGACAAGCCATTCACCGGCGGCTAAGTCTGTTTGACAACCTTGTCTGAAGAGCGACGACACTGCATTGAGTGAAGCGAATCCGTCTTTGAAGCCCGCGCCATCGTTATTAATTAATATATGTGCATAGCTGGTTGCACTGGAGAGCTCTCAAGGATACGCTTGAAGCGTGGTCGACGTCGCCTGTCGGTGACGCCGCTAGATTAAATGGCATGCGCACATCAGAGGGCGGATCATGCAAATTTTGTTGTCAACTGCTTGAGTCTTGTTAAACTTTCGCTGTGATGAAATGCAGGTTTAGTTGTGCGGTGATGTTCTTTGTGTATGTTGTGGATTATGCGATGCTTTAGTGGAGCCACTACGCCATTCTGAAGTGTGTTTAGCCTCGCTAAATGCTTTCTCTAACGATGGCTAAGTTGGCAGATATATTTACTTTCAGTGAAATGTTTGGTACCGATTTTCTTCGACACATCATAGCAGGTCTTGTTTGGGGTGTTGTTGTGTTTACTGTTCATTATGGTAATCCCATAATGCACCAATGTTTAGGTGCATATTAATAGGGTAGGAGCATTGTTATTGTTTTCATTTACGATTTCCACAAGTTTTCACTGGGTGCTTGTGAATGGTGCCGCCAGTTGGCTGTTGGAAATTAGGAAATTATTTATCTCTATTGAAATGACAATTTAATTCGTACAATTATCATATTGTTGGTTTGTTAGTTGGAATTGATAAAATTAACTGATTGATATATATTTTTCTGGTATGCTTTGTAAGTTTGATCCAGTCAATGATTTTAGGAATGTATTCAGCGATTCTATAGTTTGTTTCCCCTCTTGCTGTAAGAGAGAGTGTAGACGGTGTTGTGTAATATAGAATACTCCAGCAATTAATATAATAAATTACCCTAAACTATTTAATACATTACAATATTTGGCTTAGATCAAATCATTTGGTTCAGTATTTGTTTAACCTTTGTAACCATTGTTTTATGAATGGTTGGAATTACAATTGAAATGAAACGGTGTCCCAACATTCGTTAAGAATGTACCCGACATATAGTATATCGTTTTGTTCACATGTCAACTGCTTAAAATGTAGAAATAGTGTGCAAACTGTTGAGAAAAAAATTAATGTAAAATTATCACATATAACAAACACTAGATGCGCGATTATTTATATTATACAAATTAAAATGTCATGCAGAATGTTACACTAGTGTGACAAATATTAGAAATATTTGAGTCTCAGAGTTCCCAGTTGTTCTCAGCAGAATCACAGTTGCTTTTTTAATTTCTGGAAACTGTTTGACAGCTGGGGTTGGCCGTTTTGTGAGATTGAGATTAATACACTCCCTCTATCTCCACCTGACATCTTTATTTCAAGGCACTGCAGGGAGGGGTTGATTTATTTTAGATTATCCAGTTGCTGATAACACCAGGTATCTCTCGGTGATCTGGTTGTTCCAGCTGTTTTTATTATTTTAACAATGATTTTTCTTCAGCATCACTTGATTTATATCGTCAGTTTTTGCTAATCTTATATATAAGATTTTGTTTTTGGAAAAGTTACATTTTCATATTTATTATGACATGCTTGTTCCTTTGTTCAAGGTCAAGGTGTAATGTGCTATTTAATTTGGTTGAAATGATATGACAAACTGTTAAATTGTATTTGACTGGGCTTTATGAAGGTTTGGCAAAGAAATAACAAACATATTGATAATACAAAAGGATATGACTATTCAGACTTACAACTCGGTAATTATTTGATATAATGTTCAAAATGCAAACATGTCTACAAACAACAGTGGTTATCCAGCCTGGATAATGCAGTATCAGTTTCACATTCAAATGTACTTACTTCAAGATTAGATGTAGTTAATAATACTTTATAAATATATAGTTTTATGACAGTTAATAATATTGACAACGATTGAACTGTTAGACACTAACCATGCTTCAAATGGTATGTTTCTGTTATATTTATAAGACCACTGATAAGAGAGAGCAACATTGAGGTGTTCATTTTGAGCAGATGCTTGTAACACTATTCACTTAGCAGGAGATGCATTTACGGGCGCTCTATGTTGGAGTAGATTGGTGATTTTTTTGTCAGCATAGTGGGCGGGCAAGCCTGGTGTCACCTGTCAATCAAGTTGATTAGATTTGACATAGAGGCTTATCTGACAACAGGTGTTTAATGGCCCCTGCTACACATGAGTCAATGATGACTTGAGAGAACCTGAGACGGAGACTTCTGCCAGCTGCTAGTTTCTTTTTATCTGTTTATATTGCATATGATTTCTGTGTATATTTATGGAAATGGAATGGGAGGAGGTTTGGTTTGGGGTTTGCTGGTGTAGGAATACCAGAGCTTGTCAAATTAGGGATGTGGGGAGAAAGAGGTTGCCGGAGGGAAATGTTGGGGTGGAGGTACTTGCCCTGCTGTCCCAGTTGGGTGTGTCATTACAAATGTGTATTGAAAGAATATAAATATATTATGTTATTACAGCAAAGTATGATAATGTCAGTTATTTTTTACTATTGACAGCATTCTGATAGACACAAGTTTATATCTTTGGATAACCTATTTTTGTGTTTTTACATTTGATTAATAAGTATGGTTATTTATTGATAGAGGAAAATTGTTGTAACAGTGAGTATAGGACACAGAGAAGGAAGTGTTAGGTGTTGAGTTGCTTCCATCATATGTCTCCTTCAAGACCTAATGTAGGAATGTATTTGGTGCTGTGAGTGAGACAACGGACGGACGGACGGACGGACGGACGGACGGACGGACGGACGGACGGACGGACGGACGGACGGACGGACGGACGGACGGACGGACGGACGGACGGACGGACGGACGGACGGACGGACGGACGGACGGACGGACGGAGCGACGGACGGACGGACGGACGGACGGACGGACGGACGGACGGACGGACGGACGGACGGACGGACGGACGGACGGACGGACGACGGACGGACGGACGACGGACGGACGGACGGACGGACGTTGATAGAGGAAAATTGTTGAACATGAGATAGGACACAGAGAAGGAAGTGTTAGGTTGGAGTTCTATCATATGTTAATGGGTTGGGGGTGATGGATTGGAGATGGGTGGGTGGGTGGGTGGATGGATGGGATGGATGGATGGATGGATGGATGGATGGATGGATGGATGGATGGATGGATGGATGGATGGATGGATGGATGGATGGATGGATGGATGGATGGATGGATGGATGGATGGATGGATGGATGGATGGATGGATGGATGGATGGATGGATGGATGGATGGATGGATGGATGGATGGATGGATGGATGGATGGATGGATGGATGGATGGATGGTACTATGAATGAATGAAACATTGAATGAATGACACATTGAGTTAATAATCCTATGTATGGATGCCTGAATGCACGAACAGACAGATGAATGAATGAGCTAATAAACAAGAGATAATGAGTGAATGGGTAATTAATAAAAAAGACAGTGAGTGCCACTGACCACTGTCCAGTCAGCTACTGCCCTCCACCTGTGCCAACATGTCCTGTCAGTCCACTGTCACCACCAGCTCATCAGGGAGGTGGGAGGGAGGGAATGTGTCTGGGAGGAATGTCTGGGTTAGGAAGCATCTGTTGGTCAGTCCAACTGTCCCCTGGTCAAGTCTTATCTAGCGTTTAGTGTCACTGAGTGGCCTGTGACACTGAGTCCTCAGAACATTTGTGAAAATATTGTTACTTCCCTCTGTCTGAAGCTGATGATTCTCACAGGGCTGCACCCAACTGTCAACTCATGTCTTCCCTGCCTTGACAAAACACGCTGATTTGTGTATAAGTCAAACATTTTCATTTTCATTGATTTATTATCTTATAATATTACTATTATGTATATATAGATTTGTGTATATATATATATTGTATGTATATATACATACCATATATATGTTTATATATATATATAATATTACTATTATTATATTATTATTATTATATAATATATATACATATATATATATAATATATATATATATATATATATATATTATATTATGTATATATATAATATATATATATATATATATATATATATATATACATATATATATATATATATATATATATATATATATATATTATATAATAAGTGAATGGATAAGAGATCAGGTTTCTCAGTCTTTGATATTGATATAATGTCAGTATGTCATGGGATATACCTGTAACTTGAAACTATAAAGAAGGTAGGAGTATGCAGGTTATAAAACCAGTATCTTCAGAAGGGTCTATGTGCAGTGCAGTGCAGTAGTAATGATATCCATCATAAAATGATCCATATTTACAAGTAATGTATAAGTAGAATTTGATGTAAGAATAAATCAATTCAAGTAGTAGAACTGTATGAGCATCAGTGAATGAAAGCAAATTACCTTAATTGTTAACATTTATAAATGACTTATGTATGATAAATATAAAGATTTATCTGTTAAAATAGATACATTTTTTATTTCAAAATACTGTATAATAACTATGCTTTGAGATGATCAACCTATAATTTTTATTGCACTATTGTTTCTGTCTTCTAACTGGGGTTTAGACTGTTTCCTATGCTGTGTGTAATACTGTGCATGACCAGAGCTGAAATCATGTCACCATGAGACGTGAACATTAATTTTTATTGACCCATGAGCTTTAACCTGAAGTAAGAGAGCATAATGAATATTGTCTTCTGGTTTCACGAGACAACTCATTTGAGAGCTCACTACCCCTGCATGACTCCTGCATGACTCATTAATTGGAGTCATTCAGCTGCTGCAGGAACGAGTCTGGTGTTGATGACTGGTCTTGAATCAGTCTCTAGACAGACAGGGTCTGGGTTGTCTCAAGACACCCGACTACAACTGGCAGCAACAAGTGGAGCTCTGGGCAGCATCAAGACTGGGACTACACACACAGCTCCTCACAACTCAAGTGGTGGCACCCACCTACTCCCTCTTCCCTTCCCAACAGACCAGGGATTGTAGGGGGAACAGCCCACAGTGGTGGCAGTTCCTAATAGTGGGCAGATACATGCATTAGTTGATACTGGTGCTGGGAGACTAGCCCTGATAGTGTTGGGCTTATCAGGAAAGGGATCCAGGGTTGATGACAGATTGGATAACATCTGTCATCCAATTACCTGAGACTGTCTCCTGAAGGTCAGACCACAGTTTACTTAACCTCTCATTCTGTGGCTGCCTGTGACCACTTGTGTTGTTGCACAAAAACAGTTGGTCATTTTACTTTATTCTTTGGTAATCAAAATGATATTACGATGAAAAGTACTGAAAGATTTTGATTAAAATCTCTGAACATTTCGGTTGTGTCTAACCATTTGGTCCTTGTCAGCTTCCTGTGGACATGTGGTATAAACTGGCGAAGAATCTAGGCCTACATCTTGGTTCAAAATGATGGTTATGTGACTAGTTTTGTGGGTGAAACGTTCAAATTATTAACTTTTTTGATTATTGTACACAATCTAGTCGGCAGCTTACAGTCAACATATTTATTCTGCTGTTTGATAAGAGAAAATAATATATCTAATATATACATGTATTTAAATGTAAGACAATGTGTATGCCTGAAAATAAATATAAATGACTGTGTTTATAATTACAGAATATAATGAAACAATACTTCACAGAAGTTTGTGTGCTGTGGCTTGTTAAAGATAATATTTTATTACAACTACGTAATAATAACATAAAATTATCAGCAAGTTTCTTAACATATTACTCAGTCACAAGTTGTTGAATTCATATCTTATGTACACAGTTCAGTTTTACTTCAAGGACCTCTGATAAACGTGAAACAAGAAACATTAGGAAATTGCAGAATCAGTGATATCTCATCAACAGCAAGCAGAGTTGTTAATTACCTAATTATATTAAGAAATTGTTATTCCGTGATATTGAAAAACTGCTCCAGTCCAACGGCAACCACTTAATATCAATTAACCATCAAAGGTGGTTTGTGTTAATGACATTAATTGGCCACTAGAGCTGTGTGTGAAGTCAGGCAGTAAAGTAAGCTGGTTGGTGTCACCATGGAGGAAGACTAGTCATTAAGGAATGACTGCTCAGGAACTCAGTGTTGTTTATAGTTCAATCATTGTGTTCCGCATGACTGGATGCCACTGGTTCCATGTGGCCGAACACAGTTCCATTATGTGATGAGATATTGTTTTTGCTTCAGTTTGAAATGAAATACTTATAAAGTATTTGTATTCATATTGCTCAGGTTAACATTTAAATAAGTTATACAGATATATTAAGTACATATTAGTAAGTAAAACATAATTCACCATCATGAATTGTTGACAAACATTCAACATTTTCAGACTTCTCAAATATTGCTAGAATTGTTTTGCAGTTTTTTTTTATTTGAGAACAAAGTTCACATTTTAACCAGTTACCAGTATTCAGAAATTTGATTATGCTTATATGGCATGTATTTTGCTTTTTGTCACTTGTAGTTGCTGCAATATACAAATCTGATATAAATTTTACACTTATCAAATTTACAAGTAAACCATCCAAGTGGCAATAGAGTAGGATTTTCTTTTCCATTTTCCCCCTGTAGGGCTAGGGTGTTAAGTGCCCTGGGGTTTATTGCTGGTGCAATCACCCCTGTGTACTGCCCCTGCTGTGGTCAAGTGGTCACCAAGTGGACATCCTGCTGCCTATGAAGGGTGACAGCTTGTGGGGGTTGGATAAGACCCTGAGGCGCCAGCTAAATACCCCTCCTACTGGTGGTGTTTGGGGCTAGTTATGATTGATGAGCCATATTTAAAGAATGGGTTGTTTATGAAGGAGAAACTTCCATTCATTGGTTTCTCTGGTGTTATAGTTGACCATGACAGGGGGAAGTTATCATATGGCATCCAAAATAATTACTTGCTGGCCAGCCTTGTTCAAATCTATGTGTAGTAGGGTCATTTGTTCTGATAAGTGAGTCACAGCCACAACGTTTTAATATTAAATATATTTATCAGTCAAATATAAATTCAGTTAAGTTAAATACAGATCGTTTCTTACCAAGATTTAAATCTTGTTAAAGATACCGTTTAGACAGTCAAGGTTTGTGGTAATTATTGTTGATAATATTTGTTCAAAAATGATATGAATAAATGGGAAATAATTTATCACGTTGTTCAACCACGAGGACATTATAGACTCCAGCCAATTTAAACGACTTAGTAGCAAGTCCAACAGATGCAGCGTCTATAGATGTCTCCTGCATGAACGGTGTCATGATGTCGCTGTTGTCATGTGACCATGCGACTGCATAAGCTGGTTGGCTAATCAGTTTGGTTACTTGTCCCATCTGTCCTTGTTCCCTCTTTGAGTTCTTAATGTTCTATGGCCAGATTGGATTGTACGATGACAATACAAAGACTTGGACAGAGTCCAGAGAGGCATGTGTTGTTAACTGCAAAACTGATAGTCCAATATTAAGTGATACTTGATAAATCTAATCCCTGCTTGAGAAGATATTGGTTGAGTCAGCAGGGATACTTTGACTTGACCACGTTACATCAGCAAGCCCTGTAGCAGTGTTACACAACTTGTACTGCCATGTTACAGTGTTACTGCGTGTGTTACTAGGGATGTTATTGCAGAAGTTGCAGAAGTGTTTTATTACATTTTCCTAGTATCGCTTGCATTTGTTGCTATGGCAACCTCATCATTTGACAAGCCATCATTTGCTGCATTTTGTTCCGCAGCCACCAACGATGCTGCACACAGTTTCTACCTGCACTTATTCGCAGACGGACATCGTCAAAATGATGCAGTTTATTTAATTGAGCCGGTTAAATTGATTACAGTACAAAGTAAATCACACCGTAATCTGATTACTGGTGACAAGCAATTGCAGCATTACGTAGCATTCATAGTAATCGAGTCGGATTAATCAAGTCGATTGGATTGACTGCGATCGCTCGAACCTTTTATTGCCAATGTTGTTGGAGATGTTCCATTTAGAAATGGCCACTGGTGTTCTCTCATAGAACAACCTTAAATACAAAGTAGCAAGTGCAATGTTATGTCGCTTTCTGGGTTGATTGATGGGTTTTGTTTAGTCTATTTGGAGCTCAGTATGGCATCGGATTTTTCTATTATCTGTCTCCACAAGGAGGCTGACAACTTTGTGAGTGGACAGACACTGTTTATGCGTATGGTCTGTCATTAGATTACTTGCTTTTTTGTAGATTTTTTTATTTTTAACTTGTGACCAATGTTATTGTCATAAATGTAGACTGCTCGAAATTAATCATGGATTTGTAGTACAGGTATAATAATTAGTAAGGGCCCTGGCGGCTTCAAGGAAGTCGTTCGAGGGCAGTTGAGTCGGGGGGGGGCAGGGTCAGGTGACATTTGAAGGACAATATAATGGGCTGTGGTTAGCATGTGCTGGGAATATGAATTCTGTCGCTACTGTGTGTCCGCATCCGAGCCCGCGTCAGCCAGGCTGGCACCTGGACCACAGGCGCCCGGCACGAACAAATGTCCAGTGTCACCGACCTGCCAGAAAGGTAACATCACCTCATGAGGTGACAACTTGACTGATATAAGATAATTGGATGGTTGTCAACTGTCAGTGTCGCTCGCGCCCATATATGGGCATGTCGCCCTGTCGCGCTTTTGATTCAATTAAAAGCACCCCAACCCCCACGGTTGCGCAGGGGCAGGGTGTCCGGGTGTATGGTTTCGGCCAACTGTTCACTGCTTTATTCGAGGGACATCGAGCGTTTTGAGCGGGTGTCTGTGTCCCGTGGCAGGCACCAATTAAAGCACTAACAAGGTTGTTATCAGGGTCTACTTAGCATTGAGGGGGCTTGTTGTCGAAAGTGTGCGATGATGTTAGGACTGATGTTATATGGCAATTTGCAGAAGTGCCCCAAGGTGACACATGTCCAGGTGTGGAGGGTTCACTTACCCCCCAACTAGGGCATTCCGAGTCATACCTTCCACTGGCTGGCACACCAGCAGCTTTTGTTACAAGTTTCCCACATTCTCGTGTCGTCACTTTAGGTTCATGACAAATTCATACGACTGTGACTAGATGCGGTAAAAAACCTGAGGGAAAAGAAACTCATTGAATAATCATGTTGCACTGATCCATTTCGTGGTAAATACGATGGGTAAATACCCCTTGTGACTGAGATCAATCTGGTCGCAACCCTTTGTCCGTCGCCTTCCTGCTGTACCTTTGGAGAAAACTGGATGCTGACAAATGTGGACATAAACATGTCCCACCTGTCAGGTGGATGTATTTCAAAATACATAAAACAATAGCATTGTTTACGTTCATGTACTCGATATGGTTATATCTGTGTGGGAGAAAGAAACATGGCTACTGTGCTAAGGCATATTGAGTGGTAAGCTATCCTTTAGAGGGCACCACTGGGAAGTGTTAAGATTAAAATGCAGTTTGTGTTTATTGTGCCATAGGTGGGGCATGCTAAAATAACTTACAGTTTGACAGTTAGACATATGCATGATGAACAGTAACATTTGAGGTAATTTGTCATTTGCACAGTGAATGCACGATTGTATCTGCGAATAATTTATGATGTGTGAAATCTAGTCCCTAGGACTAGATCCCGTCATAAGTCTGGTAGGTTGTCATAAGTCCGATTGTTTGTCATGACATAAGTGTGGTTGTTTGTGTGTGGCCTGCAGTGTGTGTCAGTGTCAACATGTCAACAGAGCCTGGCTGTCACCAAGGAATGTGACAAGGAGATGGACCAGACCCTCCAGAACTGTGACACTGGAGCCAGGCCCCCCTCTCTCCGCTGTCGTCACAAAGCTCTCCTTCTTTACAACTTGCAAATGTTACTTCCCATTCACCAATGGCTGACATGCCTCAGCTTAATGGTGTGCTCTTGTGACAGACTGATATGAGGGTGTATTACTGCATGATTGTTTGTAAATTACCCGTGTGGTGTGGTTGGCGAATGTCTCGCCTCCGGGCGCTGGATTTATACGTCTCATCGCATCTCGCTGCATTGTCACGCAATCACCGATGGTATGCACAGTGAAAAGGCCAAGTTATGGAAACACAGTTTAGTCTTTGTTTTACGTGTGGTGCCGAGTTTCATAGCAATTTGCATGTTTTCGCCAATTCCACATCCATAGTTATCGTGTCGGTTTCACGAAGTTTGCTGTGGGGCATTTTCGTATGTAGTGGATATTTCACAAAAGAACATTTTGCCATCAACCATTTAACCATGTAGTGTATTGTGCGTGACGGCCAGCTATTTTACAGTGGCACATTTTTCCGTGCGTACGTGTTTTGAATGGATTTCTGGTCAAACTTAGCACCAACTATTCTGTCGAAGCTGCATATTTAATTCATCAAGAAAACATGTTATAACAGCAAAACATACTTCTGTTTGTCCATAAAATTGTAACACTAAAATATAATGTTTTTTGCGCACATGCTTGTTTCGATAATGTGATGAATCCTTGTTATATTCACATTTTAATAACATTTTAAAAGATTGCAATTCAAGAATCATGCACCAAATAAATTTTGCATGTGATGAGTCTACTTTCTACCCTCTGAAATATATAATAATTTATACAATTTTCATACTGATAGCATTTTAGTAATAATTGGGCAGTTATAGTTATGGTGCACTATGTTTTCTTGCCAAAAAAATACTCATAATATTAAAGTAAAATTAGTAATTATTTGTAAATAAGATAACTATTTACACAGAATATATACTTAAGTCCAGTCATGTTTTACTTCTAGCTAAATTTGTAATTTCTTCCTGGAGTTCTGCTTTCTGTAAGTTTCAAGAAAAATGTGCAACTTTCAACATCAGTGTAGCACTAGACAATGATCCATATATAAATAAATTGCCTTACAAATGTATCTGGCACCTTCAAGATTCTACAAAATATATTTTGTGCAGTGTATTGATTATATGTAGCCATTTCTATAAAATTTCATCATTTATTTATTTCAGTTAAGTTCTTTGGATTGTTGTAAATGTGTTACTTTTAAATCATGATTGTTCAAATACCCCGTTCTGTGTGCGTTTACATTGTGGGAGAAGTGGCCTCAGACCTGCAAATTGGTGATGTACTACAGACAACAAAATCATAGTTATTTACGGCAATTTATACACATTTCTCATACCCATACCAGTGGGCTTTCTCACCCAGCCATCAGAGCGGTGAACTCATCAGCTGATGCCAATGTAAACATGAATTAGATCAAAATCCAGTAACAGTGGTCATTCCTGGCCATGGTTTGTTGACTGGGTATAAACCAGTGGCACATTGGTTCTGGTGGTCAGTCCGCTCAGTACCTGAGTCATTCAGTCGGTCAGTCAGTGAGTGGTCAGTGCTTGGGTCAGTAAACCATCCGTCTCACGCGCCAACTGCCACCGCAGACAGCCCCTATAGAAACCACACACATCTGTAGCATATTTACAACTGGAGGACTCGTCTATCCCCGGTGCGTAAACGCAGTATTTCTCTGTTGGCTGACAGCCGGAGCGAGTAAAGTAAAGTCGCACTTGGTGTGCCGTGACCTTTCCATCACCATTAACTTAACTCTTTCTCCGGCTTCTTTTCGAAAACCAACCGCATCCGTAAATTCCAGCACCGAGATTTATAGAAATGGCATTGAAAGGTGAATATAAACACAATCCGGGCGTTTCATCTTGTAATGCAGCCATAAAGATTTCTTGCAAACCCCCGAGGGGGGAGGCGTGGCACTTGATGTTGTCATTCAATTTTTGTTTTTGTTCAGGTTTTTTTTGCAAGCAATCAGTCACTGAACTGGAGATGTTAATGCGTGTGTTATTTCTGTAGGGGTCTAAAGAAATCATCAGTTGCTTAGTGCAACAACATTCATGTTGATGTTTTTAGGATTGTGCACATAAAAGATGTACGTATGCACGCAAGCCTGTATGGTTATCTGCATATATGTATGTAAAGAACGACATCTTCTCGAGAAAAGTATCCTCATTACAACATACAGCTGTTCACTTCCATGTGCAAATCATAACAACAATTCTCTTTTTTAATAACATAGTTTTCTTACATCTGGCAATTATTTTAAAGAATGTCTGTTATTGTATATAGTTTCATCCATACCATGTATATTTGGATTTTATTGTTTTGTATGCGTTTTGATTGGATGGAATTAATTTAATTTTCCTATATTTTAAATTAATTAAAGGATGTAATTTTTTTAATTTTTTAACAAAAATTATTTTTCCAATTTGTATGTGGGGGGGAAATATAATATAATATATATATATATATATATATATATATATATATATATATATATATATATATATATATATATATATATTAAGTCTGGAAACATCAGTGTGTGGTATATAAGTTGGTTTTGTAATGTTCATACCAGGTATATTTTACTTAATGCCCATTTAAAAAGTACCTAATAATATTATCAACATTCTATGTTAAAATAAATTGTTGTTTCCTCAGTTTCCAGTAATAACTAATTATTGACAGATTCACTTGGCGTCGGCTGCCTCCACAGCCAGTCGCAACACTCACATCTATGAAATGAATTCAGTCTGACAGGTGGCTCCCTCTGTCCCACACAAACACCTGGTGGCGTTATTCAACATGATTTTCCATATGACACATCAAATGGCCAGTGCAGGTCTCAGTGGAGGGAATGAAATCAATTCTGACTCACTCACTGTGTTTGTAATTGTGCCCGCTCAAGGCTGGCCGAAGCGCTGGACTGGATAACACAAACTGTCCATGCATAGCTGACCACTGGTCAACACTGGACACTGGTGAAGACTGGACACTGGTAGAATGTCTTTGAATAGCCAGTCAGCTGGCATGAGTAATGAGGCTGGACCTCAGTCTACAAGTATACATGTCTACATGTGTTTACTGTTGTCAGTGTTCATCAGAGCGTGAACACTCATTTTCTAGATCATTCTAGAAATTGTGTGCAAGCTTTAGGTAGTATTATTTGAAATATATTTGTTGTGCAATTGTGTTATTACTCCTGTTGATGTTGCAAAATTGGGACATATTTATGATAAATAGATATCTGAAAGAAGTAAACAACTACAAAGGTATAATAACTAAACTTTTGTTTACAACTGGTAATTAAAATTTGCTAAAAAGAGCCATGAAGATCAAGTAACCACTGGAATAGTTTGTTTTTAAATTTATACTTTGATAAGTTAGGCTTCAGTTAGTGTATCTCATGAACATTTTGCAGACAACACTGATGTTTTTTTTAAATATAAAGGTATGTTCTGAATTGTAGGGAATTTTTTTATTTAGCTGTCTTTGGTGACATTTTCCATCATGTAGAATTTAATATGAAAATATATATGGTATTTCTAAAGGTCACTGCTGTGATCATATATTAGTTTAATATCATAACTGTTTTGAGATGTATGAATGTTTTAGAAGTGTCTTATACAGTCATCTATATTTTAATACAAGACATATTTTAAATAATAAATTAGTTACAAGTCTGATGCAGTTGTCTATAATCCAGTAACATGAATTAATTTTGTGTTTTAAGTTTAATCTACAATTTCAATCTTAATTTTAGATGCCTTAGATGCAGTCGTGTTCTGTTTAATAACATAATACTATTATTTAAAATATATTATGAGCTTTGTAAACATCTACAATTAGCAACATATTCATTGAAAACCCTAAACCATTGTGAGGCATCACCAATTTAATGATATAACAACATTTAATATTGAAATATCTTTGATTCAGTTGTCTACTATTTAATACAAGACACCATGTGAAATGTTTGAACTATTTAACAGGCGTCGATGTAAGTCTCCAGTAAACTTATTTTACACCAGATCATAAGTTCATGAATAGCATGATTTAAATATAATTTTTAACAGTCATATACAAATTATTAACAGTATAGTATGGTATGAAATGTATGCAAGTTAATAACAGAACATTTTGTAAAATATTGTGTGCTGGCAGTGTAATAAAAGAACGACATTTGGTGAACTATATATAGTTTAATAACAGGATAACATTTTATTAAATGTACAGCTGAGTAATGGAACAGTTTGTTAATGATACAGTTTAGTAACAAAACAACATATTGCGAACTATACAGTTTAATAAGAGAACACTGTAGGAAACAGCTGAGCTCAGCATTCCATACTGTGCCCAGAGGACCGTTGTGTCCTGTCTGGTGGACCTACTGGGTGAGTGTGCTGAGGTCCTTCCTGTGAAATTCCCCCCTTTTTACAAAATTTTTATTTTAATTTAGGGTTTTTGGGCCTAGGCACCCCCCAACCCCAAAAACCCAATGTTGAAGCGTCATTAAATCCAGATAGATTGCTCCCCAGAAGAAAATCAAGATGGGGGCTTTTAAATGTATTAATGCGTGCAGATGGACGCTGGTCAGTACTTAAACGGAGAAGCTTTGGCTTTTTTTTCTTTGAATGCATCTTGATGTGTGTTTTTAGTGAATAATGTTTCATGAATTAAAAAGGCTGAAAATAAATTGAAGTTACCGATATAAATAGTACATTTAATTACTATTAAAATATTGTTAGAAACAGTATGACATGTTAAATGGTTATTGGATGTAAAATGGATTCATTAAACTTAAACCCTTTGCAAAAACTGTATTATACAGTAACTTTCTTGGATTGGAGGGGGTGAATGTTGATCGTGCCCGTGCAGACCAATTTAAACTGGCCTTTTCTTGTGCCTTGCCATGATGCTTGTGTGAAATGTGCGAGACTGGATTGATGCTATGCATTGAGCATGCTTGTGACCCAGCTGGTTTACATCCATAAAAGGTCGTTTTCCTATCCAGTTGCAGGCCCATGTCTTATGTCAGTTCCAAGGGTATGTCACATTTGAAGTTGTCAGTTCACTGTGCCATGCGGAAGAGCCTGGACTGCCATTGTTGCAGTTGCATCCCCTTGTCATACCCGGACTAAAAACGCTTATATCAATTAGAGAATTGCTAATCGACTTTAAATTACCAGTTTGAAAGGATCTATTAGTGCTACAGTTTAACATTCGGGTTTAAAAGTTCATAAAAATAAAATTACAAAATGTTGATATAAGTAAGCATGTAATAATTACCTTAGCTGTATATACATAAACAACGGTGTTCAAAGCACAGTGTTTCCAGTAAGTGCATTAAATCTAACGAAAGTTAATTGCACGAAAATAACCAATTGAACTAAATAAAAATGTTTAATTTGATCGCAGTTTAATCAACTTTTTTGGGAAAATGTAACCCGTTTCTAACCAGTTGTCCATACAAAGTTCCCCGGTTGATCGTGACAATGGTGTTTCCCACGATTACAGATGGTCTGTAAATGATTACTAAGGAGATTCATTCCCTCGATTTTTCCCTTTAGCCATCTACGATTCGTCATAACCTAATCGACACTCAGATGTTGCAACAGTAACAATAGCTGCTGCGTTAATAGTGGCTATTTCAATGATTTTAAAATAAACCCTAACTCAGATTGTAAAAATTAGTACTGTGAATTGCATATAGCTCAGCAAAGGTTATACGTTTACAAAATGCCCCTCTGTGAGCTAGCAACACCTGTAAACATTACATTATTGTTAACTCATCTAACTAATTCAATTTGCAAATTCAGATTAATTACATTATATATTGTAATTACAGGAATTTGACAATTTTATTTTAGATATTGACCACAGAGGATATTTTTTACCAGTAAAGTTTGATTCTGAGCTGTATAAAATGGCATTATCATTAGAATTATTGATTGTAACTGCCATTTCTTCAATGCTGTTCATAATTAATACCATTAGTCATAATATTAAATTTTAAATTTATAATAATGTTTTCTTGAAACAAGCATTTTTTCAAGTTTTCCTAGTGTTCAATTAAAAATCTAAAAAAAGAATTAAATTTTTCAGATAATGATGTATAAGTGTCTATAAATTTAAATGTAATCTTGCTGAATGTTATGTAATAATGCACTAAGTAAAATGACATTTTTACATGTTTACACATAACATGCACTCTACTTTGTATAAGTATCTATTTGGGACACAGACTTCTCTTAATGAACTTCTAGCAATTGGATTTTTCGGGCTGATTTTGAATTCCAAAAATTGCAAATTAACATAAACTATCAATCTGTAAATTACTTGCTCGTCAATTCTCATTTTTTTTTTTGGTTTTATTTCATGCGGCATCATAAATCTCTATGCACATTTCAGAAGTATCTGTTTGGCTAGATTTATTTTCAGTTGTGAAATTTCGTAGGATCTTTTTTGGTTTGCCAATTATTGGGGGCATTTGTAAATTTATTTTAGTATAAAGATTTTTCTGACACCCGTCTACAAAAAGGTCTCTGTGTCTGTAAATGAACTTGCTATGAACGTGGTAAAGTCAAGGATCCCTGTGCTAACCATATTTTCAACAGGGATTAGTTTATCATTTCTATTTTGGGACTTCAGTTTGCAGTTACCATCCCTCTTGGTCTGCAAGTCTTTGTTTGCATGTAAAATCAATCTGGCCATAAAAATTTAAAAACTCAAGGGAAAGGAAAATGGGACAAGTAACCCTGTTCCCAACCATTTTCTCGCTGGCCTGAAAACCACATAGACACCGTTTCGGAGCATCTATGACCTGCATCTTTGACTTCTCTGTCTTTAAATTGGCTGAGTCTATAATGTCCTCGTGGTTGAACAATGATAAATTTTTTCCATTTATTCTCATTTTATTTTCACAAAAATTTTCCCAAACCTGACTGTTAACGGCTTAAAAATTTAATCTTGGTAAGCATCTTATTTTTTAAATGATTTTTTTACTATAAATTATTTAATTAAAACGTTGTGGCTGTGTTTTTTCGCAAATGACCATCATTGTTTGAACAATGCCGCTTTTATTTTGGATGCCATATGATAACTTCCCCCTGTCAGGAATTTTCTAAAAACCCCATGAATTCCCTTTATACACCTTTTTTACATTCCATGGAAATAATCCCTTTCCCATGATTTTAGGCTCAAGGATCTTACCAAAATCACCAAACAATTAACCTTGTTTTTGGGGTTTAATGGGGGTTTACAAAAAGCATTTAAAAACCACCAGTCCAAAACAGGCGGGCGGGTTTTTTAAAATCCTACTGGTGGTGTTTGGGGCTAGTTATGATTGATGAGCCATATTTAAAGAATGGGTTGTTTATGAAGGAGAAACTTCCATTCATTGGTTTCTCTGGTGTTATAGTTGACCATGACAGGGGGAAGTTATCATATGGCATCCAAAATAATTACTTGCTGGCCAGCCTTGTTCAAATCTATGTGTAGTAGGGTCATTTGTACCGATAAGTGAGTCACAGCCACAACGTTTTAATATTAAATATATTTATCAGTCAAATATAAATTCAGTTAAGTTAAATACAGATCGTTTCTTACCAAGATTTAAATCTTGTTAAAGATACCGTTTAGACAGTCAAGGTTTGTGGTAATTATTGTTGATAATATTTGTTCAAAAATGATATGAATAAATGGGAAATAATTTATCACGTTGTTCAACCACGAGGACATTATAGACTCCAGCCAATTTAAACGACTTAGTAGCAAGTCCAACAGATGCAGCGTCTATAGATGTCTCCTGCATGAACGGTGTCATGATGTCGCTGTTGTCATGTGACCATGCGACTGCATAAGCTGGTTGGCTAATCAGTTTGGTTACTTGTCCCATCTGTCCTTGTTCCCTCTTTGAGTTCTTAATGTTCTATGGCCAGATTGGATTGTACGATGACAATACAAAGACTTGGACAGAGTCCAGAGAGGCATGTGTTGTTAACTGCAAAACTGATAGTCCAATATTAAGTGATACTTGATAAATCTAATCCCTGCTTGAGAAGATATTGGTTGAGTCAGCAGGGATACTTTGACTTGACCACGTTACATCAGCAAGCCCTGTAGCAGTGTTACACAACTTGTACTGCCATGTTACAGTGTTACTGCGTGTGTTACTAGGGATGTTATTGCAGAAGTTGCAGAAGTGTTTTATTACATTTTCCTAGTATCGCTTGCATTTGTTGCTATGGCAACCTCATCATTTGACAAGCCATCATTTGCTGCATTTTGTTCCGCAGCCACCAACGATGCTGCACACAGTTTCTACCTGCACTTATTCGCAGACGGACATCGTCAAAATGATGCAGTTTATTTAATTGAGCCGGTTAAATTGATTACAGTACAAAGTAAATCACACCGTAATCTGATTACTGGTGACAAGCAATTGCAGCATTACGTAGCATTCATAGTAATCGAGTCGGATTAATCAAGTCGATTGGATTGACTGGGATCGCTCGAACCTTTTATTGCCAATGTTGTTGGAGATGTTCCATTTAGAAATGGCCACTGGTGTTCTCTCATAGAACAACCTTAAATACAAAGTAGCGAGTGCAATGTTATGTCGCTTTCTGGGTTGATTGATGGGTTTTGTTTAGTCTATTTGGAGCTTAGTATGGCATCGGATTTTTCTATTATCTGTCTCCACAAGGAGGCTGACAACTTTGTGAGTGGACAGACACTGTTTATGCGTATGGTCTGTCATTAGATTACTTGCTTTTTTGTAGATTTTTTTATTTTTAACTTGTGACCAATGTTATTGTCATAAATGTAGACTGCTCGAAATTAATCATGGATTTGTAGTACAGGTATAATAATTAGTAAGGGCCCTGGCGGCTTCAAGGAAGTCGTTCGAGGGCAGTTGAGTCGGGGGGGGGGGGGCAGGGTCAGGTGACATTTGAAGGACAATATAATGGGCTGTGGTTAGCATGTGCTGGGAATATGAATTCTGTCGCTACTGTGTGTCCGCATCCGAGCCCGCGTCAGCCAGGCTGGCACCTGGACCACAGGCGCCCGGCACGAACAAATGTCCAGTGTCACCGACCTGCCAGAAAGGTAACATCACCTCATGAGGTGACAACTTGACTGATATAAGATAATTGGATGGTTGTCAACTGTCAGTGTCGCTCGCGCCCATATATGGGCATGTCGCCCTGTCGCGCTTTTGATTCAATTAAAAGCACCCCAACCCCCACGGTTGCGCAGGGGCAGGGTGTCCGGGTGTATGGTTTCGGCCAACTGTTCACTGCTTTATTCGAGGGACATCGAGCGTTTTGAGCGGGTGTCTGTGTCCCGTGGCAGGCACCAATTAAAGCACTAACAAGGTTGTTATCAGGGTCTACTTAGCATTGAGGGGGCTTGTTGTCGAAAGTGTGCGATGATGTTAGGACTGATGTTATATGGCAATTTGCAGAAGTGCCCCAAGGTGACACATGTCCAGGTGTGGAGGGTTCACTTACCCCCCAACTAGGGCATTCCGAGTCATACCTTCCACTGGCTGGCACACCAGCAGCTTTTGTTACAAGTTTCCCACATTCTCGTGTCGTCACTTTAGGTTCATGACAAATTCATACGACTGTGACTAGATGCGGTAAAAAACCTGAGGGAAAAGAAACTCATTGAATAATCATGTTGCACTGATCCATTTCGTGGTAAATACGATGGGTAAATACCCCTTGTGACTGAGATCAATCTGGTCGCAACCCTTTGTCCGTCGCCTTCCTGCTGTACCTTTGGAGAAAACTGGATGCTGACAAATGTGGACATAAACATGTCCCACCTGTCAGGTGGATGTATTTCAAAATACATAAAACAATAGCATTGTTTACGTTCATGTACTCGATATGGTTATATCTGTGTGGGAGAAAGAAACATGGCTACTGTGCTAAGGCATATTGAGTGGTAAGCTATCCTTTAGAGGGCACCACTGGGAAGTGTTAAGATTAAAATGCAGTTTGTGTTTATTGTGCCATAGGTGGGGCATGCTAAAATAACTTACAGTTTGACAGTTAGACATATGCATGATGACAGTAACATTTGAGGTAATTTGTCATTTGCACAGTGAATGCACGATTGTATCTGCGAATAATTTATGATGTGTGAAATCTAGTCCCTAGGACTAGATCCCGTCATAAGTCTGGTAGGTTGTCATAAGTCCGATTGTTTGTCATGACATAAGTGTGGTTGTTTGTGTGTGGCCTGCAGTGTGTGTCAGTGTCAACATGTCAACAGAGCCTGGCTGTCACCAAGGAATGTGACAAGGAGATGGACCAGACCCTCCAGAACTGTGACACTGGAGCCAGGCCCCCCTCTCTCCGCTGTCGTCACAAAAATACAAAGAAAAAAATGCACTAAAAAAAATGACTACCAGGAAAAATGCATGAGCAAAATACTCCGAAAAAGTCAAAAAAAAAATGAAAAAAGAAAAAGTCCTCCGAAAAAATACACCAGTGAACAAAATCAAACCAAAACAAAGGCATAGCCAGAAAAAGATGCTCCGAAAAAAGTGTGGAAAACGTTGGTGCCAAAAAAAGTGGTACCCAAATTGCACTCCTAAAAATAAATTACTACCAAAACGACTCCCTTTACCAAACTTGCACACCCAAAAAAAAGATGCCTAGTAATAAAAGGTCATTCCCAAAAAAAGCCTAAAAATTCACCAAAAATTAAGTTTTAAGAAAATTATATTTATTTATTTTAAATTTTTTTTGAGTTTTAAAGGAAATTTTCAAAATATTAGCCCCTAAAAAAAAAACCCAACAACCTGAATTTTACTAAACCAGGTTACTCAACCCCAAACCCAAAAGGGGTTCCCCCCATTCAAAAGATCATGTAATTACGATAAAATTTTAAAAATAACATGATTAGAAGCCCCAATTTAATACCAAAAAGTCAGCAATTATGTTAAAAAAATTCTAAGTCATTATGACCCCATATCTGGAAAAAATTTAAATTTATTTCAAAGAATGGTTAAAAAATTGGGGAAATCGGGGAAAAAATATTATTTTTCAATGAAATTATTAAAATTTATACTTTAAATTTTTAAATTTAACTATCATTGGGAAAATATTAAAAGTAATTAAAATCCCACCTGCAGTGATTTTAATATAAACATTTTTTTTTAAATGTATTTTTTTTAAAAAAATTTCGGGATAATAAACTTACTTTAAGACTTTTTGATTGGGTTTTTAAAGGTTTAAATTAAATGTTTTTTAAATTTTAATCGTTTAATAATTTTTTTAATGAATTTTAGTTTAGATTTAAAAATGTTAATTTTAAAAATCAGGTTTTGCTATAAGAGGGCTAAATTAGTAATTACATCATAACTTTTCGTCAGTAAATAATAGGTATAATTTTCACAAATGGTTTTTGGTTGCATTTTGTAGGCTTTAAAATGGAGCATAATTTTCACGTGCTGGCAAATTTTCGAAACCAGGGAGGGTGTCTTCTGTAATTTCTAAGGCAATCAAAAATTGTAACCACTCTTTTGGGCACAACTAAACATGTTCGGGGCACTCATTTTGATTCGCTATGTGGGTTTGTATGTGAACGGGGTGGAATGGGTTTTTATTATCGTTATGTTTTTTTTCTCGCAATAAATTTGTTCCATGATTTTGATATTTTGTTTTAACTTGCATTTTTTTCGTTTCATTTAAGTTTTGTCGGTAGATTGTTTTGGGGATGTTTGTAGATATCACAAGCCGGGGTAATGATTTACCTGCAGTTATTTCTTACAACATTTTAAATTTTTTTTTTTTTGGACTTTAACCCTACCCGGGAAAAACCTTCTAAAAAGGGCCTAATTTTTTTAAAAATGTTTAATTTATAAAAATATTGCCCCTTCTTATTGTTTTTAAATTTTTTTGCAGGGCTGCTGATAAGGGGCTAAAGGGCCCATTTTATAGGATCATTGCAAGGGATTCTCCCTATGAAAGGCCGGCCCACTTCATAATGGAAAATTTTTAAAATGAATGCATGGGGTATGGGGAAATTTTTATGGTTGTGCCAAATACCCTTTTTAAAAAGGGGATTTTACATAGATAAATTTTGGGGCCAGGAATCCGGGGTCATATGGTAAGCACTGGGACCTAGTTGAATTTCAAGAAAGGGGCAGTCAAGAGCACCTTACCCCCTCCATCAAGAAATTAAATTAAAATAACTATTATTTAAAAAAAAATTTAGGAAATCTTAAAAGCCTTTTTCTTATCAAATTAACATTTTTATGTCATTGAAATATAATGTAATTTAAAATTTATGTTTTAAAACAACATTTCCAAAAAAATTTCCCTTTTAAATTTTTTAATTTTAGACACTTTCCCCATCTTTGTATTTCATAAAACCATTCCATCCCAAACATGGGTTCAAAAAGAAAAAAACGGCACAAAAAGTTTCCTTTTACAATGAAACACCAGCAACAGAGAACCCCCTTTTGACAGCCCCCCTTCGCGAGTTTTTGGGCCGCAAGACCTTTTGATGCGTTCAGCCAAGGGGGCCGCTGGAAAAAAATAAACCCCTCGGGTTTGGGGGTTGGGGGGGGGGTGGGGGCCTGCCCCCCTGGGAAGGGACAGGACACAACGGTCCTCTGGGCACAGTATGGAATGCTGAGCTCAGCTGTTTCCTACAGTGTTCTCTTATTAAACTGTATAGTTCGCAATATGTTGTTTTGTTACTAAACTGTATCATTAACAAACTGTTCCATTACTCAGCTGTACATTTAAAAAAATTTTTCCTTTTTTCTTTTATTAAAAATTTTTTTTTGCCAGCACACAATATTTTACAAAATGTTCTGTTATTAACTTGCATACATTTCATACCATACTATACTGTTAATAATTTGTATATGACTGTTAAAAATTATATTTAAATCATGCTATTCATGAACTTATGATCTGGTGTAAAATAAGTTTACTGGAGACTTACATCGACGCCTGTTAAATAGTTCAAACATTTCACATGGTGTCTTGTATTAAATAGTAGACAACTGAATCAAAGATATTTCAATATTAAATGTTGTTATATCATTAAATTGGTGATGCCTCACAATGGTTTAGGGTTTTCAATGAATATGTTGCTAATTGTAGATGTTTACAAAGCTCATAATATATTTTAAATAATAGTATTATGTTATTAAACAGAACACGACTGCATCTAAGGCATCTAAAATTAAGATTGAAATTGTAGATTAAACTTAAAACACAAAATTAATTCATGTTACTGGATTATAGACAACTGCATCAGACTTGTAACTAATTTATTATTTAAAATATGTCTTGTATTAAAATATAGATGACTGTATAAGACACTTCTAAAACATTCATACATCTCAAAACAGTTATGATATTAAACAAATATATGATCAAAACAGTGACCTTTAGAAATACCATATATATTTTCATATTAAATTTACATGATGGAAAATGTCACCAAAGACAGCTAAATAAAAAAATTCCCTACAATTCAGAACATACCTTTATTTTTAAAAAAAAACCATCAGTGTTGTCTGCAAAATGTTCATGAGATACACTAACTGAAGCCTAACTTATCAAAGTATAAATTTAAAAACAAACTATTCCAGTGGTTACTTGATCTTCATGGCTCTTTTTAGCAAATTTTAATTACCAGTTGTAAACAAAAGTTTAGTTATTATACCTTTGTAGTTGTTTACTTCTTTCAGATATCTATTTATCATAAATATGTCCCAATTTTGCAACATCAACAGGAGTAATAACACAATTGCACAACAAATATATTTCAAATAATACTACCTAAAGCTTGCACACAATTTTAGAATGATCTAGAAAATGAGTGTTCACGCTCTGATGAACACTGACAACAGTAAACACATGTAGACATGTATACTTGTAGACTGAGGTCCAGCCTCATTACTCATGCCAGCTGACTGGCTATTCAAAGACATTCTACCAGTGTCCAGTCTTCACCAGTGTCCAGTGTTGACCAGTGGTCAGCTATGCATGGACAGTTTGTGTTATCCAGTCCAGCGCTTCGGCCAGCCTTGAGCGGGCACAATTACAAACACAGTGAGTGAGTCAGAATTGATTTCATTCCCTCCACTGAGACCTGCACTGGCCATTTGATGTGTCATATGGAAAATCATGTTGAATAACGCCACCAGGTGTTTGTGTGGGACAGAGGGAGCCACCTGTCAGACTGAATTCATTTCATAGATGTGAGTGTTGCGACTGGCTGTGGAGGCAGCCGACGCCAAGTGAATCTGTCAATAATTAGTTATTACTGGAAACTGAGGAAACAACAATTTATTTTAACATAGAATGTTGATAATATTATTAGGTACTTTTTAAATGGGCATTAAGTAAAATATACCTGGTTTTTAACAAAAAAACCCAATTATTAAAAAATTTAAACCGATTTTAAATATATATATATATATATATATATATATATATATATATATATATATATATATATATATATATATATTATATTATATTTCCCTCCCCCCTGCTTTAAAAAAGGGAATTTTAGGAAAAAAATTCTAATTTTAAATTTTTTAAAATTTAAAAATTTAGGCCATGTAAGATTATGTCCATCCAATCAAAACGCATACAAAACAATAAAATCCAAATATACATGGTATGGATGAAACTATATACAATAACAGACATTCTTTAAAATAATTGCCAGATGTAAGAAAACTATGTTATTAAAAAAGAGAATTGTTGTTATGATTTGCACATGGAAGTGAACAGCTGTATGTTGTAATGAGGATACTTTTCTCGAGAAGATGTCGTTCTTTACATACATATATGCAGATAACCATACAGGCTTGCGTGCATACGTACATCTTTTATGTGCACAATCCTAAAAACATCAACATGAATGTTGTTGCACTAAGCAACTGATGATTTCTTTAGACCCCTACAGAAATAACACACGCATTAACATCTCCAGTTCAGTGACTGATTGCTTGCAAAAAAAACCTGAACAAAAACAAAAATTGAATGACAACATCAAGTGCCACGCCTCCCCCCTCGGGGGTTTGCAAGAAATCTTTATGGCTGCATTACAAGATGAAACGCCCGGATTGTGTTTATATTCACCTTTCAATGCCATTTCTATAAATCTCGGTGCTGGAATTTACGGATTTTTTAAAAAAAGGGGGGATTGTTTAAATTTTATGGGAAAAATCACGGCCCGGCACTTTTTTCTGGCCCCGGGGTGTCGGAAAGAAAATATCGTTTAAAAAAATAAAAATCCCCCAGTTTAAAAATCTTTCCCGTTTGTGGGTTTTTATAAGGGTTCTGGGTGGCGTTCCGGTTTAACAAATTTTTTGACCCCAAACACTGACCACTTCCCGACTGGAAAAAACTGGATTTTCAGGACACATTTTTAAACCGGGAACCCAAATTTTTGGGTTTTTCCCAGAAAAACCAGGGGAAACCACTGTTACTGGTTTGGGTCAATTCATGTTTACATTGGAAAAACAGCTGATGAGTTACCCTTTTTGATGGGTGTGGAAAACCCACTGGGATGGGTAGAAAAATTTTTAAAGGAAAAAAACCATGGGTTTTTGTTGTCCGGTGTACATCCCAATTTGGGGCTGAAACTTTAAAATGTCGCACACAAACGGGTATTTTAAAATCATGTTTAAAATAACAATTTTAAAAAAATCCAAAAAAAACTGAAAAAAATAAATGATGAAATTTTTTAAAAGGTAAAATATAATCTCACCCCAAAATATATTTTGAGTCTTTTTAAAGGGGCCGGGTTTCTTTGTATGGCTTTATTTGTCTAGTGCCCTTTATGTTGAAAGTTTTTTTCCCGGGGAAAAACAGAAAACAGAAATCCAGGAAGAAATTCAAATTTAGCTAAATAAAACATGACTGGGTTTAAATATATTTTGTAAAAAGTTATCTTAACAAATAATTATACTTTTACTTTAAATTAAAGAAATTTTTCAAAAAAATGTGCTTTTCCTTTCCAACTTAATTAAGGAATTTTTGTTTTAAAAATAATGTATATTTTAATTTACTCCAAAAAATGGGTCGGGGGAAAAAGGGTTTTTGGGGGAGATTCCCTTTAATTGCAATCTTTTAAAATGTTATTAAAATGTGAATATAACAAGGATTCATCACATTATCGAAAAAATTGGGAAAAAAATTTATTTTACAATTTTATGGACAAACAAATTGGCCGATCATTTTTTTGATGTTTAAAAATTCCTTTACAGAAAAGTTGGGGCTAAGTTTGACCAGAAATCCATTCAAAACACGTACGCACGGAAAAATGTGCCACTGTAAAATAGCTGGCCGTCATGCACAATACACTACATGGTTAAATGGTTGATGGCAAAATTTTTTTTTTTTCGTGAAACCGACACGATAACTATGGATGTGGAATTGGCGAAAACATGCAAATTGCTATGAAACTCGGCACCACACGTAAAACAAAGACTAAACTGTGTTTCCATAACTTGGCCTTTTCACTGTGCATACCATCGGTGATTGCGTGACAATGCAGCGAGATGCGATGAGACGTATAAATCCAGCGCCCGGAGGCGAGACATTCGCCAACCACACCACACGGGTAATTTACAAACAATCATGCAGTAATACACCCTCATATCAGTCTGTCACAAGAGCACACCATTAAGCTGAGGCATGTCAGCTATTGTTGAATGGGAAGTAACATTTGCAAGTTGTAAAGAAGGAGAGCTTTGTGACGACAGCGGAGAGAGGGGGGCCTGGCTCCAGTGTCACAGTTCTGGATAACCTTCCGTTCATCTACACCCAGTTGTCACACTATCAAAGCCTCTGACAGTAGCGCAGTGAGTCGAGTGAAATGAGTGCGTTCTCCTGGAAGCAGTCGTGTGTGTGACTGTTTGTGTCATATACTGAGGTGGATTAGCAATTGTTGCTGATACTTTGGCCTTCAGATGACATCTACATATCGCAGATACTGACATCATCGCTATCTCAGATCGGTTGCGATCAAGCAATTATGTCATGGCTACGTGATATAATTAGTGCTCCATTTGTCCCAATGAGAGCCTCACTTTAAAATGTCAACTAAAAACTCAGCTTTGTGAGATAAATTAGTACCTGATGTATGTATGATATACGCTGACCGAAAAAGGTTAATGATGATAATTACTTAATATTGAGCCCTCTGTGAGCCTACGCAACAACCTGTATTTTTAAACATTACATCTATTGTTTTAACTCAAATCTAAACTAAAGATTAATCTAATTTGCAAAAGATTACATAAAGATTAATCTAACGATTAATATAATTTGAAAATAATTAACAGTACGAATTTAGACAAGTCTTTGATTTTAGAATATTGACCCACAGGGTCAGATCAAATAATGTTTTACTCCAGGTCTAAAGTCATTATTGATTCATGAATGTTTGTCAATAAAAAATAGAGCATTTATACAAATTAGAAAGTGATAATTGTATCATACGTAGTCACTGGCTGGCGTATCTTTCATGATTGACTGTTGCAATGAAATTACATTCACGCCAATGAATATGTGTACACTTAATAATTTAAATGTATAATTTTATCAATAATGTTTTCATTGAAAAACTAAGCTATTTTTTTCCAGATTTCCTCCTGAGTGATTGCTTTCTTGAAACCATATTGGCGTGTGAAAATCAAAAGTATTAAATTTTTTCGCAGATAATGGATGTCATAAGTGCACATAATAGAATTTTAGATGACTATCAATTGCTGACATTTGTGTGTGATGTGATAATGTGGCACTCATAACTAATACATGTATCATTTGTTAGACAAGTGTTTATCGTACATTCACATGCACTCTCTTTGAACCTGGGAGGAGCCCTGTAGTGTTTGGGATCTGATGTAGATCCTGGCTCTCTCAGTACAGCAACTTCTAGTGTTGTTGGTGTTTGTTTCATGCTGGGCTAATGATTTTGAAATTACCTTCAAAACAATGCAAAAGATTAACATAAATAAACTATAACCTTTCTCTGGTGATAAACTATAACCTTTCTCTGGTGCAATGTTCTGCCTAGTGCTTTTTTGTTCAGGGTAATGCATCCTTCGTTCATGCGTGACTAGTGCATCTTTATTCTGGCTAGTGCACATGTTCAGGCTAAGGTAGCTCTTGTTTTGGCTAGTACATTTATTCTTCAGGTTAGTGCATTTTATTCTGGCTAGCGCATCTTTTTTTTGGCTAGTCCAACTTTGTTCTGGCTAGTGCATCTTTGTTCTGGTTATTGCATCTTTGTTCTGGCTAGTGCATCTTTGTTCTGGTTAGTGCATCTTTGTTCTAGCTGGTGCATATTTGTTCTGGCTAGTGCATCTTTGTTCTGGTTAGTGCATCTTTGTTCTGGCTAGTGCATCTTTGTCATGGCTAGTGCATCTTTGTTCTGGCTAGTGCATATTTGTCCTGGCTAGTGCATCTTTGTTCTGGCTAGTGCATCTTTGTTCTGGTTAGTGCATCTTTGTTATGGCTAGTGCATCTTTGTTCTGGCTAGTGCATCTTTGTTTTGGCTAGTGCATCTTTGTTCTGGCTAGTGCATATTTGTCATGGCTAGTGCATCTTTGCCTGGCTAGTGCATCTTTGCCTGGCAAGTGCAACGTTCTTGTGGCTAGTGCAATTTTCTCCTGGCCCGTGCATCTTTATTCTGGTTAGAGCATCTTTGTTCTGGCTAGTGCATCTTTGTTCTGGCTAGTGCATCTTTGTTCTGGCTGGTGCATCTTCGTTTTGGCTAGTCCATCTTTGTTCTGGCTAGTGCATCTTTGTTCTAGTTATTGCATCTTTGTTCTGGCTAGTGTATCTTTGTTCTGGTTAGTTCATTTTTGTTCTGGCTAGTGCATCTATGTTCTGGCTAATGGATCTTTGTTCTGGCTAGTGCATTCTTTGTTCTGGTTAGTGCATCTATGTCCTGGCTAGTGCATCTTTGTTCTAGCTAGTGCATCTTTGTTCTGGTTAGTGCATCTTTGTTCTGGCTAGTGCATTTTTGTTCTGGTTAGTGCATCTTTGTTCTGGCTAGTGCATATTTGTCCTGGCTAGTGCATCTTTGCCTGGCTAGTGTATCTTTGCCTGGCAAGTGCAAAGTTCTTGTAGCTAGTGCAATTTTCTCCTGGCCAGTGCATCTTTATTCTGGTTAGTGCATCTTTGTTCTGACTAGTGCATCTTTCTCCTGGCTAATGGATCTTTGTTCTGGCTAGTGCATCTTTGTTCTGGCTAGTGCATCTTTGTACATTTACTGTTACCTTTAGTAACATTCTATGTCACACAAAATGACCATATCAATTCAGAATCCATTTCTTGGGCAGTTTGTGTCTGAGCTGGTTGGAGCGTCCAGACATATATGGTATGGCAAGGTGAAGGACACTGATGCGAGGATCGCGCAACTACAGCTATCTGTCTCCTCCACACATTCAGGGCAACTGGGGCCATTGCCACTGGGGAAAGTGGCAGTGTCCCAGGGAACGTTTTGGGTCTGAGAACAGAGGCTGTGTCCCTTTGACTGGTCACTGCCATGCACCGAGAGACTGGCTGTCTCAGACGAAACTAGATCAATAGGCCCCCTGGTGGCAGAATGTGGACCTCGAGAGGCCATTGAGACAGACAGCAACAGACAAGATACAGCCACCAGGTTGTCACAGTGCTTCTGTCTGTGCCCAGCAGTCCTGGGGCGGGGTGGGTCCAAGGGAAGAGGGTCATGCACAGTTCTCTCAGCAGATCTTATCTTCTGAAACCATCCTAGAGAAGCATTGTGTAATTATAGGTTAAATTATTTTTGAAAACTTGTCTGTTTATGAATGGTGTGATTTTATTGTATAGATGTATCAAAGCATTTCAGCCCATATCATCATGATAAATAATACCACAAGCTGAACAATGTTGAGTGTTTATTTTTTAGTTGGCACTGGAAGTGTACCTGGAAATGTGACGGTCTAGTGTGTGGCATTAATTGTTTACATGCTTGTTAAACATAAACAAACCTGTCTCTTGGCCCACATTTCCTCCAGATAGCTGTGTCCGTACATTCAAGTGAATGTTTATCAAAACTAGCTTAGTCTTTGCACCAGCACATACTGCAGAAATCTACATCATGACGATGTGTCACTGAAGTGTTTGTGCTAACATGTTCTGTGAAGTCCCTTTGAAGTAGCATGTGCACCATTCTGGCTTGGCTTCTCTCTGATGGACTTGGACATGGCTGTGGGCGACCTGTGGGCCTCTCCTGACCACTCTAACACCCTCTCAATCAACCCTCGCCCCCACCGACTCCCGCATTCCTCCACGCTGTAACCCAAATATCACCTGTGACGCTTCGTTGGCAATCCACAACATCAAAGCACGACATTTCTCTGGTGATATTCGTAAGGGGTTTAAGGGCTGGGTTAAGGAACTCTCCCGGCCTGGGGCATAACAGGGATTATGCAGTGGATGGCATCTGTACGATGTAATTGTGCGTCTTATAGTAATTCACGGAAGGAGACATGGTGGCGACATGGACAAAATATCTCACACACTTTAATCTGGGCAGCTACAAAGGAACTCAGGCCAGATGGGCTAGACTGTATTTGACATGAACCAGTTGGTGCCTGCCAGAAAGGGCTGTGCTAGGCAACATCTTAATGATGTTGTTTATCTCTCTTAAATATGTTATAAACACCATCTAATTGCATGGTTTTGTTTAAATGTTATAGTTAAAATAGTCTTGTTGCATTTGCTCGAGGTAATTTGTTCAAAGTATGCGGGATATTGTTCTGTTTGTTCTTTAAGAGAGTTGAATGATGGTGTCTATGTTCTTTTGATGTGTTGATGTTATTTTTGCAGTGGTTTGAGGGGCAACATTCCCCCACTGGAGCCATCAGTCATAATAGTTAGTCGTGCTAAATAATAAATGAAAATCCATGTCTGTCGCCAACAACACTATCTATAAGGCAACATAGAACACAAAATGTCATTATATTCAGGATGAGTTTAGAAGAAATTCACCAAACAATGATAGTGTTGAAGTATTTAATGGTTTACATAAAGAGATGACGAAATATCTTGGTCTGGTTACGGTATTATGTCCAATGTCATAATGCAAACATTTATAATCATTAATAATAATAATTGCAGATACTAATTAATTTATGCATACATACAAGGTAATTGTTTTGGGTAAAAATTTTAAAATATGTAATTGGTGGATTTATCAATATAATTTGCTTACGAATGCCAACATTAAAAAAAATTATTACTACTTAAATAGCAGTAGTATGCACAATCACATATGTTTGTATGAACATGAGTAGGGGATACTAGGGTCGTATGTGGTTTTGATTTGTTTATGTTTTTATTATATATATATATATATATATATATATATATATTATATGTATATATATATATATATGATATATATATTATATGATTATATATATATTATATATGTATTTATATATATATATATATAAACATATATATATATATATATATATATATACATATATATATATATATAAAAGAACATATATAGCAACGAAACATCATCGTGCTTAATTAAATATAAATGATGCAAAAGGCAAACACTTAAATAAAATACAATTCCAAGATATATAATGTTACACTGTATGTAAATATAAATAGTTCATAAATTGTTGTGTCAGGAAATGTGGTTTCATGAATGCTGTAATAATTTGTTATTATTGAAAACATACTTTCATTGAAACCCACACCAGTATGGTTGGTTGATTTAATAAATTTGACATGCAAAATATAGAATAGATAAAACGTTACCAACATAAGCTTGTAAACAGAATTCTGTAAGAAAGCTACAAGTTTGAAAATTGACTGAGAAAATAACGTAACGTTTCATATTAGATGTCAGACATGACGCGTCAGACATGACAGGGCGTGTCAGACGTCACAAGTCAGACATCCCGTGTTGCCAACGACGTGTGCGAACTGGTGGTTGGTTGTTGGGTTCTGAGGTGTTCCGTGTCAGTCTGCCAAGACCTAATTGACCTGCGTCGGTGGTCCGTGTTTTTGCCAACACGCGTTCTTCTTGTGTTCCTCATCCAGTGGGGGGGGGGGTACTTGGGCAGGGTGTACTGTGGTGAGGGTGGAGGGATACGGCGGGGGTGGGCATGCAGCTGAGCGAGCTTGGTGGTTGTGGTAATGAGTGGTGATTCGGTTAGCAGGGAGTGACGTAGGCTGGAGGAGGGAGCGAGGAACATCAAGGGTGTCTCCCCTCCTTCCATCTCTTGTTCTTTTCTTGTCCCGGAATTCAGTTGTTGTGTGTGTTTTTTGCAGCATGTGTTTAACATCCTGTGTCTGCCTCCCACACTCACGTTGTCATGGCGACGTTTGTTGTTGTCTTACCCCTGATTGGCCGAATTCTTGACTGCAGTGATTTTTTTTACCGTATACTTAAAACTAGCCTGTGATTTCCAGGTGATATTTTAGATTTTATGTAATGTTGTTATATTTGTAACCTGTTTGATGACAATCTCTTTGGTTTTAAGTACTACTGAAGGATGCTTGGTGGACATATGCCCATCATAAACCTTTGATGGACATCTGTCAGTCATGGACATCTGCCTGTCATGGACATATGTCACATCACAAACATCTGTGATGACAACCACCTCTGTGTGCAGGCATCTGTCTGTCACTGCTTGTGACATGCAGGTGTTTTACAAGTTTCATATAAACTTGATCAGCGATGGATGACTCTGGTGCCTTGTGATATTGTAGTTGACAACTTACCCGGGATTGTGCTTGTGTCAATCTCATACAGCTGCCTGTCTGTTGTGGGTCTCAACCAGTCCAGCTGCACAAGTGTGACATTGTGGCCTGACACCAGTGTAAACACCTCGTAGGTGTGTAGGCCGCAGCCACTACATGGGTTATGGCGTTGTACACTGGCGCGCTGGACACACAAACACAGCCACAAAACACACGTCTGATTAGTGTTTCACCAGGAAGTCATGTAATACCTTTATTGACTGGGTAGACAGATTGCTGTGCCAGTGATCATGTGTCCAGTTGCCATGTTATGTGCTCGTCTTTGTGTGTCATACAGAACACAGTTGGTTATTATTTTTAATGTTTATCACTTTGGCTTCATTCTATGACAGGTATTAGGAGGTAGCTTACGTTTTGGAGATCATTTTACTTTCTCTTGGACTACAGTAAATTTCCTGTTCTGGTTGTTTGTCGTATGCATACACACACACACGCACGCATGCACGCACGCACGCACGCACGCACGCACGCACACACACACACACACACACACACACAGCCATGCACGCACGCACACGCATGCACGCACGCACGCACGCACGCACACACACACCAACACATATGCAAACATACACATGCACATTCACACATGGAAACACATTCGACAGAGTTCAGCAGTTGATCAATTAGAATGTTTTGGCATGGTGTCTTCTGTAAGTAGGACCTGTAGTGTTGGCACCTGCCCTGGTCTGTGGCTAGGAGGCAGTACAATCATCAGGACTTGGTGTGGTTGAAATGAACCACCTTCCTCAGATCCTGCATGCTGCATTCATCTCATCACGGCCTTGGTTTAATCTCCAGGTCTGTTTATATGTGACAGTTCAACTTATACGTTCAGCTTCATGACTGAGAAGAAGTTTGTAAACCAAAAACGGAAAACCTTGGTAAGGAATTTGTTTTTACCGCTGGAGCAAGTGATGTAAAGTCGCAGACTTTTTAGTTTTTGTCTGTGTGTGGCCTGAGGATGACCTGACAGATAGCCAGGTCCAGCAAGCTCCAGCCAAGTCACACATCGAGTACTTGTGATGTAAATAAGTACTCAAATGTGTGGGATGGGTGGTGCCATCTGACAATGATTGAACACATTATATTTTAAGCAGCCCTGTTATTTATTTCAGTTAAATTTAACCTTTCTGGTTATTGTATAGTAAATGTGTTTGGATATTTGTGCAATTGTTGTAAAAATATTATAATCATATTATTAGACTAGTCTACATCTGCTAAATGTTACACAAATGACTTACAGCTACATCCGTTCCTGGTTGTTCCAACAATGATGTATTATGTGATCAAATAAGAAGATATCTCATTGATATCGTATTGATATCGCACTTCCAACCACGGTTTTAGACACATAAGTCATTTGTTACTTCCCGTTTATCTCCTGTCAACATCATTTTATGTCCTCTTCCGGCCAAGCTGATAAATTGATCACAATTAGTTCCTGTGACACTGGGGTCATAACTAGAGGTCACAGGTCATTACTCGGGATCTTGGCAGAGGTCATCAGATGGCAGGACTAAACAGATGGAGTGAACAATGACCATTCGGAGGTATTGACCATATCAGATCCAGAGCCTGTGTGGTCCCCCTTGTTACAGTCCATCATTTTTCAATTTGTGATGTTTATTCATAGTTTTTCACAGTGCTTAGATTCAGTGATAGGTCTATCTTGATGATGTTGACAGTGAATATTGTCATTGTTGTTTATGTCGTGACATTGTCCGATGCACAGGAAGTAGGAGTCGCTATCACGATCACCTTCTTTTCATAAGAAATTAGGAATATGGCACGTTTTGTAAGGAAGGGTAGGTAAGATAAAACACTGTATGTAGTCTATGGTGCAATGGTGGTGCATGTAGTTATTAGGGTGAAGTGCCATTGTCCCAGTGCACTAGTTGGCTGTTATCTGATGCCTCAGCCATTGTTGAGTCAGAACTAGCACAGTTCATGTCCAGTCTCATATGATCCTAATGTATCCAGATTTTTATCATGATGTGGTCATTTTCATCAGCAAGCAGTCAAGTGTAGGATTTACTTTGTAGACCATTAGGCACTCAACATGTCTGTCATAATTGTTCTGAGACTGATCAGTGCTTTTGAAGCATTTTTATGAAGTAAATGCAACATTCTTTGACGTTACAGTTGATTGATTGATTGGTTGGTTGGTTGGTGGGTGGGTGGGTGGGTGGGTTGGTTGGTTGGTTGGGTGGTTGGTTGGTTGGTTGGTTGGGTGGGTGGGTGGGTGGGTGGGTGGGTGGGTGGGTGGGTGGGTGGGTGGGTGGTGGGTGGGTGGGAACAAGCAAGCAAGGAGTGAGCGTATATCTAGACAAAATATATAAATACTTCCATCATATAACAGATATTAGCAACTGTACTCAGTGTAATTTTTTTGCAATACTGTGGAAGTTTAAAGTTTTCAATAATGAACCACAACCCATGTCCACAGTACGATCCACCCACAGTCCTGACACAGAGCATGATTCTAAACAGATCACTGCCTCACAAAGGTGGGGAAGAGGAAGTAGGAAGACCAACACACAGGGTTAGGGTGATCCCTGAATGTCACCCTTCTGAGAGGACATGACAGCTCATGCTCAGGGACATGTGTCATCTGTATTTATTCATCTGTATATACAAGGTTATACATACATTGGTAGTAGTATCAGTATTTTATATTGGTTTCTTGTTTCCATTGCAGACGGCACTACACTGGGCATCGAAACACGGCAAGCCAGAAGTGGTGAAACTGTTGTGTGGCACGCCGGGCAGCAATGTCAATGCCAGATCCGTGAGTACTGGTACTCGTGGGAATAAAAACCCAGACATTTCACATCAAGTCAAACAGCGACTAAAGAGTATCCATGTTTGAGCAGTGAAAGTTGCCTGCAGTGAGCAAGATGTAGCCACTTCCAAATGTTCATAATCACAGCCATTCACAGGGAGAAATGCTACACCGAGAAACTTTGCTCTTTCAAGCAGCTTTGTTTTCTTTCTTGAAAAGTACCACTTCAGAATGTTATCGTATTCTAGTGTGGGCATGATAAATTGCTATTTAGAGTTGTCGTTCTCCTATTTTTAGGACAATGTTTGGAATCATGTTAAGGGGGCATTGAATGTTTATTCTTTTCGCAGATAGTTATCTGGTATTTCCAACGAAATAGTTCTTAGACCTACATTTTCTCTTTCCATCCAGAATGAAGAAACTGTATTACAAATGTAAGACAAAACTAATTTTGATAAAGAATCTAGTCATTATTTTCTGTTTCACCAAATGTGTAGTAATTGTCAACCTTCGCTTCTAAGTTATTTCTTACAATTTGAAGTATGAAACTAAAAAACATTAAAAATAAATTACACTGAAGAATATCCAAAATAGTAATATTAGTACAGTGTATAACAAATTGGGGGATGGATAAAGTCCTTGGGATCTAACCTGTAAAAAATGACATTCCTAGCTACAGAGTACAGTTAGATGTAGTTTTGATGAGAAATGAAATGATGGTCGTGTTCTCTGCACTCAAACTGTGTCAGTGCTGGGGGGGGGCTTCTTGACATCTCTGGTTTTGCACAGTTTGTCATCAATGTTTAGTTTCTGTCCAGTCTGTACACTTGAGTGGTCAACAGACCGGTCAGACTGAAGTGTTGGACAAAGGTACACCATTGCTGAGCCTTTCCTTAAACATCCTTTTCAAGGTTTTAGGCAGATTCTTCGGTGGACTTAGGCTCTCTGTTTGCGAAGTACTTGGTTACCCTTGAGGTTATGGAGTGCAACACCTTGCTGAAGCCTGAAGGTCACCTTTATTTTCATTGTGAAATTAATATAAAATACATTATAAAATTAAACAAATCATACTAGTATAGATTGTATCACTTATAAAGTTGCTGGGATAATTGGACACAAATTATAGAAAATTACTGAAAATAAAAAATCAATAATTTCATCCTTTTTTCATTTTATAATGCAAAAGACCTGCATTATTACATATTTTAGATAGCATTTTGAGTTTAATTAAAAATTATCTTGTGTCCATATAAATAACAACACAGGCTTACTGCTTTTTTAAGATCAACTTGATCAAACTGTTTGAACAAAATTGGTTGTTCCTCTGCATTTACTGTCCAGTCGATCACTGTTGAGCATTTAATGCCGTTGGCCTCACTCTGAGTTGAGCCTGTAATGTGTCATCAATTGCACCGGATTAACTCTCACTTCATACAGCTTACTGGTGATTTGACTACGGATTAGTGGCTGACTAGCTGTGCTGTCAATGTTTGTTATAACAACATTGCAGATTACTGGGTTGTGTATTGTGAGTTGTTGGAGGCGCGGTCCTATGTGTTTAAGGGTCACCATATGTGTGGTGTCACTCTCTTGGGCCTCTAATCTGGTGCTTTGTGTGGATATATGTGACACAACATGCCAGAGGAGACCATGGCCAGTGGACAAGTGTGACAGTACGGCTGTTTATCTTTTCACTTTCTCCTCAGTGTCGTTTGTTTGATTTGTGGCTTGTGAAGGTTCTTCAGGTTTTCTGCCCTATCTTGTCAGTGTTCTAATAATATTAGTTAGTAGCGTTAATATGTTTAGAAATAGTATCGACATACACCTCAGAAGGGTGGGATACACATAGACAGATAGGTTGGACTCTATAAGTTTATAAATTTATAAGGGCTTCCTTGTCCACTAACTTCTCTAGGTAGCAGTCTTGTTAAACATCCATCAATTTCTGATCTTATTTCACCATTATCAGTCCTTTCCTCATTCTTAATCCTATGTATGTTTTTCTTCCATCTCTCTCCACCTACGTCATCCCAACAAATCAACTATTGAATGTTGCAGCATCTCAAAGTCCATACCCATGATGTCACACTCTGCACCTCTTCATTTCATTCACACAAGTCCTGTGAAAGTAGTCGGAGCTCCCTTGTCTTCAGTGCCCACTACACTCATTGACAACCACATTTATATTCTCTCCTTACCGCTCCTGCAAATTGGCCATCGTCATCGTGGACCGACCACGATTATGTTTTTGCATGTGCTTTGTC
>JAODUO010000096.1:422500-440000 GCA_025642075.2 Ridgeia piscesae | reverse complement strand
ACCTGTTTAAATGTGTTTCTGTCAGACTGATGTATACAACAGTTGAGTGAATTTGGTAGCTGGAAATAGCTGTCCTTCATGTGACTGCTAAGAAGATACCTAGACAATCAGCTCCTGTCATTTCCTGGAACAGATAAGGTTGTCATTGTGAGATTGGAATTGCAATAAACTGCATCCAAACACACCCGGAACAGCAGTTTAGAGTTTGGAAGGAGGCAAATGAATAGTAGAAGGCATCTCTAAGTGTGGGCATCCACGATTATTGGAATTTATTTTCTTACCAAGCCCATAGAGTGGCGTCGTTCTACTTTCTGAAGGAAATGGGTCATCGATTGGCGCAGTAACGCCTGTCATGAGAGTGTGACAATGTCAGCTCCTGTTGGCACTAACAGGAACCTTGGTCCGTGTGAAGAACTGTGATCAGGCCTCAGTCAATTAGTACAGTTCATTAGGCAGGTTTTCATTAGCCAGAGTGGCTCAGACTTGAGATCTAATGAATTGTTTCAAATGTCTGGCTAGAGCCACACCCAATCTACTCTGTCTAGTGGCTGTGTGTGCGGGAAGGAGGCAGCTAATGTCAATAGATCTACATCTGTCTTCATGTAGCTGCAGGATTCATCTTAAGTTTACTTTTTAAACATGATTGAATTATGTGAGACAACCAGTTTGAAAGAGCAAGTAATAATTTATTGATACACTTAATATTCAGTAGTCATAGTTGTGTGTGTCTCTGTTACTGTACCTTAATAATTGCCAGCATGTCTGAATGTAAAAAAAAATGGAAGAATTAGACACGTATTTGGGCGGTAATTGCAACATGGTTGAATGCTTCCCAGAACAATCAAGATGGGGGTTAGGGTCTTCTGGTCTATTAACAAGCGAAAGTAAAGCGCTTTTGAGTAGCCTTAAAGACTGGATATTATGCTATATAAAAACTTACTTTACATTTTTGATAAGGCCTCAAAACCAATTTATTGACATGTCTGATTTCAGGACAAGTGTTTCTATTAATTTACCCTTGTTCCTTCCTGAATCAATCTGTGACATTTTACATTTTATTCATTCACATGTGTCCATGTTTTATGAACCTGACTAAAGTCTGTGCTCTCATTGTTTCATACGTCCTGACCTCTGACCCCTGGATGCGGCTAATGGTGACCACTACATTCACTTCTGCCTAATGACCCAACGTTGTGTCCATCTTGGTGACTGATGTGTGTTTATTCTCCATTGAAACAACAGCATGTAAGTAAATAATTCAACAACATGTTGTTTGAGCTCATCGTTGTTAATTATATACGGTGTAGTGACAATGTTAACTATCTTGTTATTGTTGTTTGTAAAGTAGATATGTGTTGTTATCAAACCACATGGATATCTTCTAAAATGTATCAATATTTACATGAATATTTCAGCCAAGATACTATTGATTAGATACAGACAAATCCGGTCTAGAAATGTCATTCAAGCATTTTATCATTGTGTTTCATTGGTGTAAACCACACGTAGATCATATATATATATATATATATATATATATATATATATATATATATATATATATATATATATATATATATATTGGATGTAATGTACATAACTGCGTATATTTGACATTGATTATATTTTATCTTATTTGTATTTTTAAAATTCCATTTAGATATTTACATTTTTAACCTAATATAAATGTATTAATGTTTGTTTCTAGCAGGTAATATTTGTTAAAGTTCACTATCATTGATTAGATTTTGTAATCTGTATCTAGCGAGCACTTTTGTAACTCTGATCAGGTCAATTTCAAGAGAATAGTCGTAAATGTGATATTATAATAGCAACAGTGAGACTAGACACTTATTCATTGCTGTAAAAAATACAAGTAGCCATTGAAGTAATAAAGATTGATCATGTCGCATTGCAAAATAATCAGATTGTTGAGCATTTTAAATCCATTTCACGTCGTGATGGATTCATTCCGAATTCACTTTTGTCAGAAATCCAATTAGTCAGTTGACACGGATGACAGAGTCGACCAATGTTCACGAATTGTCTTATGTATGAATGCAGTAAAGTTATCAGCAGGCGTACAGAGAGTCTCATGTAGTTGTTTTGTCTTTCATTTATTTGCCGCGTTGGTGAACCGTCATCGATGTGAAAACTCGTCGTTCCTTCACGTCTCTTCGGCAGGGGGTGAGTAGGCGTGATTACTCTATTTTATCAACAACATGAACAATGCAAGTGTCAATTGGTAGCCCATAATTGGGCCGGCCCCCTCATGCATACCTAATGAGATGGGAGGCGGCCAAGGCAGCTGCCTAACACTTGCTGCCTGCTCCTGGTAGGGAGGGAATTATGAAATGATAATGAGTGTGAAATTAATCAGTTTTGCCACGGTGCCTAGGCTGGTCTCCTCTCAACGTTACACCTGATGTCAAGGGTGGGGTAAGATGTCTCAAATGGTAAACCAGAAAATTCGGATACTGTGATTTCTAATGCTGTTGTACTTTATTTTATGCCAAATATATATCATGCTTTGTTGCTGCAAGGTGTTGACATTGCTTGACTGACAGAATACACCATCTTGACAACCACTTCAGACTGTCGGAATGACTGAGATGCTGTTAGAAGGTCTAGGAGGATTCCATAATGTTACTATAACTTGTCGACATTACATTATAGCAGTGGGTAGTTGATGCATTGTGTCCTCTCACCAGCTGATTCCTCCAGCAGTTAGGTCTTTGTTCATCTCATATCAGATGTACCCCCACCTCCACGGGTATTGTCATATCCTTGCACAACTCAGTGCACAGTGTGCCCACAACACATCCAGGCAAACCACTGAATATCAGTGGAAGCAATCACATTGATGACAGTATTTTAGTTATTGACATGAGCTCCCAGTGTCCATGATCAAGACTTTATAACAGCTATTTCAGTATAACAGCGATAATTACCATTGTCGCTTTATTATTGAATTGACATATCCACATAAATAGTTTTTATTATCTTAGTTTGATGGAGAAATGACTACAGTTTGTTTACAGGATAATATTAATATTGATATAAAAAACGAATCCATAACACAAACTACTAGCATTTTCAGTTATACACACACAGACAAAGACAGTGACACAATGACAATTAAATGTGTATACAAACTTGCATACATAAACTTATGCTTGCCCATATAAAATGATATGCATGCGCTCACTGTGGTAAATGAGTGGACAAGTGTTGCATGGCCATAATGACCCGTTCCATAAATACAACATAATTCCTTATACAGTTACAGTTACAGTGCCTAGCTAGTATTAGCTACTGGTACCTGTGTCTTGGAAGTAGAGCTTGCGGCCCTCTAATGATCCCCAGGCCCAGCCATCCATTGCGTAAGTGGCAGTATTGACTGAGCCAGTGAACTGGGTCTGGTTGTGAGGACATCCGCTGTCTCCACCATGATGCATGCTTCTTTGTACTCTACTTGTCATTTCGCTTTGGGCTCAGTAATTAGCCGACTTCTCCCGAAGGAAATGTCCGTTGACCACCGATGGCTGCGAGCCATGGACTCTCAGAGTGTGAATCTGCCCCTTTGGTCCGATTCGTTATGCATGCATCTCACACCCGGCGGACATTCCTGAGAGCGGGATCTCCGTCCGTTAACGATTTCCAGTCAGCGGCGACTTCCGCATTCGCCACGGGACGCGCAAGGTGCACGGCGCGCAACTGTTAATGGCGACGACGACGGCGATAGCCGACACATGTTAGACGGATCGAACACGCAGCAAAACATTTCTGCACATTATGTGCCGTCGTGTTTTACAAGGCTGCCGATGTGGCGGCGACAAGGTCGCTTGAACGCTTCTTTGGTCGGCCTGCACCATGGCTTCCTTTCATTTCTGTCTTCATCTTGGTTACTGACGTCAGTCGTCTCGTTTTGTTTCATCTTGCCTCGTCTGTCTTCACATTTTCTTTCTTGTTCTGAATTTAGTCATCAGAGTCTGCCAGAAACAGGAAACCAAAAAACACCAAATATTTTGTTTAATAAGAATGCTGTATGAGTATTCTGAATTCCTTGGATTATGTATGACAAAATGTTATCTTGCAGAAACCAGCAGAATTAATTGTTATAATAATTTTTGGTTTATTTTATATGTTTTAAGTAACAATTATGTGTTATATAATTAGTGAAATGGTATATGTGAATTATACTCAAATACACTTAGAGGCATGATCATAAAAAAATTCAAAGGAATTTCGAATGCACTCCATGGTGAATGAAATAACAGACATCTGTTTTGTATTAATATTTATTTATATGTTGACATTTAATGACAAATATGCATATATAAATCACAGAGTATCATTATATTATATATGTATTTACAGAGTAACTGATTTCAGTGATCGTGATCACTGTGTCACAGAAGTATGATAGATGAAATATGCAGGAATTATATTTATGCTTCCAAGGATCATAAAATAGAAAGTAAAAGGTCCAGCAATTTTTTACGATGAAGCAGTGTTCAAGATAAAAACTATTTAAGTACACCAATTAAAAAAAACTAATCAATCCCAATCAGTTTAGGCCAGACCAGACCAGAAGGTGTTCCCTGCTACATTTAACATGACCAGTCCTAGTAGAATAGTATGTAAACAGTTGATTAATGGTAAATTTAATGAGTATTTCATAAAGAGCACTACCTAAAGAGGTAATATTTGTTTCAGAAATGGCGGATGATTCCCGGTATGTACATATTCCTATATGGATTTTTTTATCCATACGGGAATAAGGGGGTGACAAAATATCACATAAGATCAAGTAAACAGACGTAGGCTAGCAAGCTTGAACTATAACATTTTATTGTAAATTTATGCTTTGATAATGTTATATTATATGTATCAGATAACCAAAAGGTAACCAATGTAGTGGCAGTATATAAGGTAATTAAAACCTTATCAACTGATCTGTTTTATACTAAGAACTAATTTACAGTCAATGTTAATTAAATATATGTTACATGTTTTCTTTAAGCAATTGCTATTTCTTATAACAAATTATGTGAGTTCCTTGGGTTGTCATGATTATTCAGATAAGATAAAGATTAACCATTTAAATAAAAACCTTTGTTTGGTGTAAAGATGGTAAGCATCTGTTGTACACAAATTAAACCTCTATTGTCCTCTAATAGTACTCTCAGAACCAGGTATATTAGAATAATACTGGCTGGATCATGACTACAGAAATGGTAGATCATATTTTTGAGATAATATAAAATACATTGGTTCTTAGCACATTTGCACAATTAAGCAAATGGAAAAGCAAGCACTGGTCAATGTATGTTATGTATTTATTTGCCAGAACATTACTTTATTTTGTTTTGTTTTGTTTTATACGTGATAGTTTAGGAAAGTGCTGCAGATTGTATTTGTTTAAGAATCATTTACTGGTAAAACAAATTAATTTGCAATTAATTTGTCATGTGGGATTTAGAATCTATGTACAATACTTTTATTAAAACTATTTTAAAACAGTTATCAGGCATGTCAATTACTGTGCGCTTATATAAACATAGCAATATATGTTACCCATATTTAATGACATGTTTACATTTAATGTCAAATATAATCATATTCGCCCATGTACATGATACAACTTATAAAGTACGAAACACAGTAAACAATTATACAAAAATATTTGTATATTTTTAAATTGTTAAACATTTATATTTTGACTCAGTCATGAACAGTTGACAATATATATGTAGTGTTATTATACTTAGTGAGTTACTCTTCCATTTGTGAAATATCATGTGTTGGTTATGTTGTGATAGATATCATATTGGAATTTATGAATTTTAACAGGCTGTGGTAAACTTATATTTATGCTTACCTGGTACGTTATAATACTTGAATAGTGTATTTATGATGGATGAGTTGTGGTACAGAGGTAAATTCATGAATATTTTATTATTTTATTTGTTAATTTTATAAATAAATTATTTGTTAATACATTTTTTTCTTTCACTTTTCATAGGTTATTATTTTTGCTTTTAGTGGTTCAGTTCAGAGATAAAAAAAATCTGGATTTTCAAAAGGTTGCATTGTCTTTCTAACCAGCAGATTATCCTCGATGATGTGTTTGTAGTTCACCGTGAACAGTTCAGATGAGTCTTTGTACAAGGTATTGTGTAATTGTAATGTTTTACGCTTAAAGGACAATGATGCAATTACTTAATTTCCACAGAAGCTACGACACCGCCACCTGAATGACGTAGGTCTTTGATCTCGCATAGGTTAGTCGCCTGTGATGCATGAAAAGGCATCAAAATGGAATTGTTGGTTGAGTGCGAATAAACCGTCAATTTACACCTGGCAATATCGTTTTAATTAAGTGCTTTGAAAACACGTGCAGTGGCACTGTTAGCGTGACAGTCATTCGGCACGGGTTGTCGCACTGTGACATTCATTTGGCAAAGGTTATCACGCTGTGACATTCATTCAGCACAGGTTAACATGCTGTGACAATTCTGAACACTCCAGGGTGGTCTGGGAAAATCTTGCTAGAGTCTGATCCATCTGAAATGCAACCCGGTCGGCCAGGTGTGACGTGAGGCTGTGTGCGGCCACGCATGAAATGGGAACCAGTGAAGCCTTGGGCACTTGCAAGTGTGGGCCATTGTATTCCTGCCCATGTGCCCAATCTGCCCATGCTTTGGTGACAATCAGGGATCAGTCATTATTACAGATGATAATTGAAATTGGCAGTGGGTGTAAAAGTGAGATTTGTTCATGTGTTTGTTGATGTTGTGTCCATGTTTTGTGTAAAAGTAATATGTACATGTGTTTGTGTGTTTGTGTATGTGTGTTCTGCATATTGTGTGTTTAGATCGGAATGCTGGATTTATGTTTATTTGGTTAAACATTATTAAGCTGAACCTAACAACTTATTTATTTTGAATGCATATTATATATATATATATATATATATATATATATATATATATATATATATATGTGTGTGTAATATATATATATATATATTGTAGTCTTGCATTTTATAACTGTATGTATGTGCGTATGGATGGAGCCATTCCAAACTTTTAACATGATAACAAATTGCCACTCAGAGAATTATGTAATTGGCAAGTGAACAAGGGAGTATTTGTTTTATCAGGAGTCCGACTTTTTTTATCAATGTGGTGCTTCATAAATTGAAGTAGTAATAATAATAATATGAATAATTTTATTTCATAAAAAAAATTGTGTTTTATTTCATAACAAATAGGCTTGTTTGTTTCTCTTGTGAATTAAATGATGTTTATATTTACTGTGTAAACTTAGCTTAGATATTACATATGTATTAGTTGTGGTACTTGACTTGACTTAGATAATACTGTCTACAAGTTAGTGCATCTTTGCAAAGGCGATGATATAGTTACAGTAATCTGCGAGTTAAATTGTGAAATATACTCTGTATTTACGTGACCCATTTATTATAACAGTAATACAAATTCAGCAAACATCATGCATCGGGCACAGGTATAGTTTTAATTCATTTTATTTTAATTAGTTGCTCCTGTGTAGGTTTGGGTGAAGGGGAAAAAGATATAAAAAAGTGCAAAATGAATGGAAAGTGCAAATAATAATAATAATCTGGGGTGTGTAATGAGGAAATGTATTGTTGTAGGTGGAGATAGCTACAAAAAGGCTGGTCCACTGTGCAATAGACAGAAGTACGGGTGGGGGTAATGGTAAACCGGGGTAATCCAAAAGGGAAAAGGGGGAAAATTTCGGCGGAGGGAGGGCCTTAAGGTGCATATCAAAAGACTGGTGGAGGAGGGACTGAAGTAGAAATTCCATGTCACCAGTGCCAATGTGCACCCGATTTGAATCCGTATCCAGGGCTGCGGTGCCGATGGGTTCGCTTCCCACCTGCCAAAACAATCACAGCCCTCTCTCCCACGCAAGCCTCCCAGGCACCCGGCCACAACGGTACACCTTGATAAAAACATCAAAGGCACTGCCGCAATTATGGCGACACATCTCATCTGCTCATGCCCCAAAACTTGTGGTGTCAACAAGGAAATAAATATCAAGTTTTTCGTTTCGTCAACAGTTCACGACTCAAGGTAACGACTCAGATTCATATGCACGCACAATCTGTGGAAAGCAGATAATAAATTTGTGATGGCGAATCGTTCCGGGAGGTCTTGGAACGACAGCTGGGGTGTGATTGGGCGATTGGAAAGACCCCAGAAGGAAGTGGCACTCAGTGGCTCGGTCCCTGGTTCCGTCGGGTGGTTTGGGGAGTGTTCAAACATGCGGGGGAGTGTACCTCAGGCTCACCTTTGTAGCAAGGTAGACGTAACCTTTGTGTGATCGTAGTCTGCAGTCTCAATGGCTTCCTGAGTTACACAACCAGCCTCGGGATATTATTTCATATCGCAGACATTATAGACCTTGTGTTGTCTTGAATTGACACATTTTGTTTGATAGATTGATTTGTAGTTAGCAATTCAGATCGAGTCACTAATATGTGAATTTTTTTAACAAAGTTAACCCAATTTTTTCCATTGTTGCATTCATATGCTTATCTATATCCTTTTGTTTACATTTTTTTAACCATTTTAAACCTATTTATTTACCGTTTTATATATTACATATTTACAGTTTAAATTTTAAATGTGGTGCTGTTTTAAGATAACTATGACATGTAAAGATCGACCAATTTTATACAGTTGTGCTGCACTGGGTTCTACCCAAAACAGTAAACTCCAGTTTCAATTTCATTACCACAACAGAAGTCATGTTCAGTGATATCCAGATATGTAGTGTGTGTTTAGTTTGAGTTGTTTTAATTATAGTATACAATACTGCACTGGGTCACTTAAAGATTTTATTTTATTAACCATTACACTTGGTAACTCGTGATAGTGTCATTTGCCTCATGTTATATTTGGAACCCTTTACGCCTTTTCTCCATGAATTAAACATGATCATGTCAGCAATAACTAATAATTTCCAATAAATTTACAGAAACCGAATAAAACAATATACAGGATAACAAATTCTAAATTAAGTAGCTTAAATTGTTTGCGAATTTAAACCGAAACAAGACAAGCAAAAAGACTGCACAGAGACCATTAACCTAGTTACCCCACACTGTAACGCTCCGAGGCAGGTTTACTGAACGCTGTTTTGGTGCCAACCACACAAACAACAAGAGGGAGACAGAAGCCATCCTTAAAGTACTGCTGTTAAACTCTATTCACAGGCATGTTAATTAGTGTGTTGGCAATTTCTAAGCCCTCAAGTCAGTAATGCCTTCAAACAGGTGGGTCGGTTAATTTGGTATGTGTCGGCCACCAGTTATATGGAAGAAGTGATTGTTACTGAAACAACAGGGGCAGAAAGACAAGACAACAAAGAGTTAATCTTGTTCCAGTTCTGATATTTCAATATATATTATATATGTAAACAAACTACATATAAACAAAATTATTTGTTTAATAATTTAAAAAAATCAAACCATACTATGTATCTAAGCAGACCATTCTATAATCAAACGATAATTGTAAAATCATACAACACAAAATCATTATTAAGCAGACTATTACAAATAATATAAACATATCCAATAGTCAGGCATTTTTATTTCCATTTTTTTTATTTAGTGATATCTACTTATATGTACACTGTAATCATGCTCATTTCATATATAGCATGCATGTATTTGGTGTACTTTGACACTGTTGTATGGAAGGAACTATTGCTGTTTAAAACAATAGTCTACAATCCCAGGAGGCTTGTAGGTTGTGGTGCAAGAAATCCCAGGAGGCTTGTGGGCTGTGGTGCAAGCAATCCCAGGAGGCTTGTGGTTTTTGCTGAAGTGCCAACTGTGATGTTGGAGATGCTACTGGAAGAATGCACTCAGTCCCTCCCAACTGGTCACCTCCTCCACCAGTCACTGCCTGTAGCTGACCATTAGCTATCTCCTCACTAATCACTAGTGCTTTGGACAATGGTCAAGGCATGCACAGACCAAGACACCTATTTGTCTTGAAACAGGTGCTTATTGCTGTCAATGGAAACCAATTCAAACGTGATTTACATGAATATCATTACTCTACATCTTGTCATGGTTCTGACATGTCCAATTGGTTTTTTGTTTCTGTAGAGTGGTCAGTGTCTCGTGGTCACACTGCCTGCAGACATGCCAGTTGTCACAGTCGCTGTCTTGTTTATAGACATTCACTTATTTCGTCTGACTAGCGGGACAAGAGAAAGATGCATATAGGTGTTAGCTTTGAGTTTACAAAATAGCATTAGGGTTATGCTGGTTATTGTTCGGTGACGACACCAACGTGTATAATTAAAGAACCGATGCTAAGCTTGACAATAATTGGCCTACTCATTCTTATAAGGGTTTCATAGGAATTTATAAGACACACTATCTAATGGATGGCATTGTCCAATAACCAACACATTTGCCTATGTCTTGGACATTTGTTACTGTACTTTTGGCTAAGGTTTCTGTATTGAAAATAAGCGGTTTTGCAGTTGAATACATGTGCTAGTCTTTGAAATTGTCAGTTTGTCCATTTATTTTTATAACGCTCTAGCACTAAAAGTAGAGTGAAGTAGTTGGCTGTAGATTTGTAAGCAAAAGTCTATTTCTGAAGAAAAAAAATTGTGCTCTTATAAATTGGTTCCTTTTTTAGGAGTTTTTGTAATTTACTCAAATGCAATTTTTTAAAATATGTTACTATGATTAAACAAAACTAAACTGAGGTGTGGCAACACATCACAGCTAATAAGTTGTCATGTTTGCTTTTAGTGTATGTAGTAAAATTTTAATTGTAAAACACAAAAGAATCTGTCACCGTCTCCAGAGACCTTTCGCTTGGGTCGGCTTCCGCGAGTTGTCAATAAACTCCTGCAGGTGGCACTGCTGGTGACTAGAGTTTGATTTATGATGCGTCTCGTGGACATTTGTTTCAATAAAGCAGCCACGTAAACTGGTTCCATACATCAACTGCAGGCGATGTCTGTGTGGGGCTCAGGTGGTGTTTTCATAACAGTTTTGACAACGTGTGGCGCGACATGTCGTCTTTGTGTAGAACATTGTTTGTTTGGCTGCATGCCGCTGCAGCGCTGATTTACTAGGTTTAACAAGATCGCTGTTGAAAACGGAAAGAGCCAGCTGTTTAGTCCACAGGGAAGTCGTTGCTCTGTTGAAAGTCCCAAGTGTTGGGACTACTTGTCATATATTTAAAAAGGTCCCTTCATGTTTTTCAACAATGTTAGAATAATATTTGTGTAGATTAATGTAAAACTGCATGTTAAGGTGGATTACAAATGTGTGAGGAAAAAGAATTAATATTTGTTATTTAGCTTAATATACATTGTAAAACTTTGAATGATATTCACAGGCAGGAAAACCTGCTAGTTAGCCACACTGATGTGCAGCTATGTATTTATCCTAGTGTAGTTTGTTTTGGTAATACATCTGTAACGATTATACCTTATATTCATGTCATGATATATATTTTCACAAGCCTCACCATCACATCTGGTGGCACTGAAACTGTCAGAATTAACATTTCTACTGAAAGCCCCCAAAATAGCATAAATGCCTGTATTAGTAGCAGTGCATGACATGAGTTATCCAGCTACCTCCTTGACTGGCCGCGTAGACACAAGAACCTTTAACCGAAATAGCCACTCGAACACGAGAGTCAATCACTTCTGTGAACCACCAATTATCACCTTTTAAAGAGCCACTACAAGTTGCCATTCATAGCCGCTATAATAGTTAGAGCAATAACAGTTAAATGTATATAGGGAGCCAGAGCAATAAGAGACACTACTTTGTGAGACTCTGAAACACAATGCTACAGGGGATGGAATGTTGCTTTGGGACGCGGAGGACTCATTGGGTTTGAACTGGTCAATCCATCAGTATGCTGATTTGTCCCATTAACTTTCGGCTTTGTCCAGACACCTGTATACCTGGCTTGCCCAGTGCAGGTGTTTGGTTTGCTTGTGACATAACAGCGAGTGCAAGTGTGCAAGAGGACAGAGATTCTTGCAGCAGAACCACAAGAGAACAATGTGGGAGGTGTTTGATAGCTGGAGAGAGTGGTCAAGTGTAATAGGCTTAAGTACTTGCAGTTGTCTATGTTTATTCAACACACAGGTGTTGTTACTGGGTACAGTTGTGTGAGAGTTGGAAGGAACAAGAAGCTTGTGTGTTGGATAGTAATCTATTCAGTTCACTTTAATGTCCGTAAAAATGGATACACATCGTACAACTCATGATCGCATCTAAAATATGTAATGAAAAGATTGTCACAAAATACAGATGAAATGCAAAATGTAACCACACAAAAAGCAAACCCGTTGGCATCATATCACATATTTAACATACTATTAATACTAATGGCACAAAAACTCCTGCTGTAGCGAGCCGTTTTGTATTTTATGCAACGATATCTCCTTCGAGACGGAAGAACATGAAAATATGTAAAGAGTGGGTGATCAGACTCAGCAGCGACCGCACAAGCTTTCTTAAAGATTGCATGGTCGATCATTTGAGTCAGCATTGGTGTAGGTAAACCAATGATCTTGGCAGCAATGTGTGATACTGTTAGAAGCCTGGTACGGTTACAAACTAAAAGAGCAGGTTAGTAACGAGGCTCAATGATGCTACGGCAGAGTCGTAGAAGAAGTTTTGGCTCAACGTTGAAAGCTCACAACTTTTGAAGAACATCAGATTATGTGCAACATTCTTATGCTACTGTCTCTGTAGACGAATCATGGATGTGTGTGATTTAGAGAATAAATGTACAGTTTAGAATAAGTGAATCAGCTTTGTATTTATGCACACAAGACAAAACCTTGTTCCTTCAAATAAGACAAAACAAAAATGGGTTGTGGTATCTATTTAGGATCTGAAATTAGTAGCGGACATGGAGCTGGAAAATAAAAGGTCATCCAGTAAGATGTAGTTTCTATTATTCTAGTAGAAGTATGTGATATGACCCATTCATTGTCCATGACTAATATGATGTATAATGTGCTTCCATATTGCCATAGCAGTGCTTGATGATAACTATCTCGAGAACTCATCCTCTTGCAAGCAAATTTTGTTCAGTCTAATTGATATAAAACATTTATTCACTGAACCATTCATTGTTAGATGGTTCATTGTCTGTTTCTATTTCTCTAATGGTGTGGTGTGCTTTTTATACAACAGTGTGAATATTTATTTTAAAGAGAATGTATTGTATGATTTAACTTACTTTGGAGCATACATTTTTCAATGAGTACGACGTTTCGACCCGTCAGGTATGGGCCTTGTTCACGTACTGGTGAAGTAAGTTAAATCATACAATAAACCATTATTGGAGCCATGAACAATATATTCAATAAAGAGAACATAGTTTAGACTGTATAAACAAAAAGAATTATGATAAATAAATAAAACAATTACGTCTAAATTCAGGTGGGAATTATTATCATTATAATACTGTCTACGACACATGTATACATATTCATGTAGAACGCCTCCGAATGGGTATTTCTAGATTTATGGAGCTTTATAAATGTTCTTCTTCTTCTTCTTATTATTATTATTAAATAATAGTTCTTTCTGCACAAATATATTTAATGTGCCTTTTCTTTTTATATTCCTTTTTATTTACTCCTGGAAAGTATGAGCCTTATTTATGATTTGACACTTCAATTTCCTTGCAAAGCAATGTAGCATCTAGAAATGGCCTAGCTATTATGTTTTATTTAATCAACAAGGTATATATGCATTTAAATAAATGTTTCCTATTTGTGCAACTTCAACAAATATCATCAACATTGAGGTTCATTTGAAAAGACATATTAGTGTGGCCCCGAGTAGCTGCATCAATATTTTGCAGAAACAGGCGAATGTGTTTTTAGATGGTGTCTCACAGTAAACCTTGAGGCGTAGTCCACCTTGTTATTAATGGTATGCAAGGAGCATTATTATTACTTAGAAGTTGCCCGTGTCAGATTTGATGAAATTTTCTCGGCGTGTTGGTCAGATAACCGAAGTGGACGTCATAGAACATTATTGATCTGCACTAGTTCATTGATCTACAGAGAACATTGGTCGCCAACAACTGTCCGAACATTAGCGTGTCCGTCTAGTTTCATCTGTGTCAGTTTGTCGACTGCAGACACAGGGACACTGGAGAGTGAGGGGTGACGTAGATGTCAGCCGTCAGAGTCCTCAATGTGCTTCTACACCTTCAGCTAGTGAAGGCACAGACACTGCTGGGGCGCAGCGAGAATGTCATCCATCACTGCCACAAGCCAGCGCAACTGGCTGCAACAAAATGGCGCTAGATTGATGGCAGCCAGGCCGACTTTGCTTCGTTTCTCGCTGAGCCTCCCTCAGGTGTCTCAAGCGATGCTCCCCGTGAAATGGGATTTCACACCTCTGTTGTTTCATGCGGTCGTGTGGTTTACAAATGCGATCAGCTTGTCAGTTTTGATGTAGTGTTAATATTCGAAGTTTGACACCGTGATCCCCAGTTGTCTTCATTGCGGAGTTATTAATTATGTCTTCTGTTGTGGCTGACTAATTCGACAGGGTTACGGATTTTTTTTGCTAAATGTTATCTTGTTTACATTGTGGGAGTTGCTGAACAATAAATGTCCGTCTTTGATGCTTGTAACTTTGGCTTGTCTCTTGTTTTAAGTCATATGCAAAGTTGTTCTGATATTTTATTGCTCCCACTCGTTTACATAAGCAAACTAGTATACTTTTTAGAGGACTGGCTTTTATTAATCGTTCAAAACCTTTTTAGTTGGTCTGATCCTCTTTTGTGAAGCAATTCCTTATGATGGCTGTATTGAAATGAAGATGTCTAACCAGCTACAACTAATGGCTGCTCCCCAATTTGCTGCTAAAATCTGTTAGCTGCATGACCTACTTTCTTATCACAGTCTTGATTATTTTAAGATTATCCAGGCATGTCAGAATTTTGTTTCAGATTACTGAAAACATATCGTCTGTCAAAAGATACTTTCAGTCGGGTTATCGTGATAACTACGTGTAACATAATAGTTTATGGTTAGTTACGCTCACAGTTGTATTCGCTCCAGTCACTGACACTGTCCCGTGGGTGAAGACAATCCAGGTTGTCCAATTCATATCCTGTTTCTGTTATTTCAAAAGTTCAACCATTTTGTTCCCCCCACATTGCCTTAGGTTACACAGTGTAACTGATGATGGCAACAGTTGTACAAATATGTGATGCCGTATACACTTTAAGTTTGGTTTAAGACGTCTCACCACACTTCTGTTCACCCCGTTTATATGTTTAATATTTTTAATTTATAATAAAGGATTGTGTAATTCTTAATTGCTGTGGTTGGAAATAAATAACTTACTACTTAATTCTGTGGACACACCACAGCAGTGTGTACATGGTGACTGTTGATTTGTTAAATGTGTGGCTTCCTTTGCTAACATGCTAACTTATGGTATTTATGTGATTCTTAGTGAAACTAATGTTTGTGTTTTTATTTTAAGATTGGTGCTGTGCTTGCGTTCCTGTAAGCTTAGTGTCAAATGGTTTGGAACAAGAAGAGATTTCATGTTATTCTCCTCTTGTTGTCGCTGTCGTCAGGGATGATGTTGGCCGTGGTTACTGTCATCTTTTCTTCATCTTTTCTTTCACCTCCTCAGTTTTGTCTCACTGCGTTGTTTATAGACAACCTCCAGTTCCTCCCATCTTCTGCTGTTGTTCCCCATTCTCCTCCCACTCTTTCCAAATCTCTTAATGCAGGATTGGCACAAATTATATTTTGCACCTATGACATATGACAATGACATGAGTTGGTGAATGTGTCGGTGTCTGTGTTGTAGGGCTACACACCTCTCCACCTGGCCACCATGAACAGACACGAGGCCGTCATCGAGATGCTTGTGCAAGTCTACGGTAAGTCAGTCACGATGACAGACCTACTGGAATGCTCCACTGAGACTTTGCCCAGTTCTGTTATGCTGAACTAATGGTGGCACACTTTGAGCAATTACAGGTGATCAGTGGGAAGGCTAATCACAATGCTGTGTCTAATTGACACACAGACTTTGGCTGAGGGCGGTCTTTGTCATTACACTAGGCGATTTTGTACTTGTGTTAATGGCCAGAGAGAGACAGCTAATGAGGCCTGCTGGGAAGCTGACTGTTTGACTGGGCACTGTGTGAAGTGGCCAGGTCTTCTGTGTTGGATCAGCTGAAAGATGATGCCAGAAAGTTGCTGTAGAAATGACAGTAATGAAATGTAACGTGCCGGAATGAAAACGTTTGTCTGTATTTGAGTTTAATTTTAGTCACATATTTATTGTTATTGTTTCACATGTGATATGGATGTCAGACTACCAAGCATAACTGGGTATATGTGTGCGTGTGTGTGTTTGTTTGCGTGCAAGGGTATAGTTAGAACAGCCTACAGATGATTTCTGAAGAACAAGACCACTTTTCTTAAAGCAATGTTTCCTGCCCACTGAAAGCAGTCTATTGACAAATATGAAGACACTCCCTCTTCTACAAGATCACATGTTGAATGCATATCGTAGATCCTGCTGCGAGCCTCGCGCTGAAGGATTGCGTATGAGCAAACCAGAAGACTTACACGCTGTTGACACATGCTTTATTGCAGACAAATTGTGATCACTCCAGTTTACGCAAGTGTGGTTTTATGGCCTGGGCCATGCACGAGGCATATAAATATGGCTGTTTGATTTCACGAGGGACAACGTCCTCCTTACGCTAATGCTCCGTGGTCATAAGTGTGTCGCTCTGGTGTCGTGGTTGACGTCCGTGTACCAGTGAAATGATCCCTTTGAGTCACCATGTCGTGATTAACTAAAACCAGCCCTGATTCACAATCATCTCTTTGAAATGGATTTGACGATTCGTTGAGTGTCACAGAACTCTGTTGAGTGTCGCAAATCTCTTTCGAGAGTCGAAAATCTCGTTTGAGTGCCGCAGTTCTTCGGTGCTAATACATAATCACTTTTGTGGCAGTTTCTTGGTCGGGCAAGATGTGACTGAGAGTCCCACAGCGACTGGATACGGCAGTAATGGCTTGTGTCACAAGGACTAATGCCATGTACATGTCTTATGGCCGCTTTCACCGTTGTCTTGACATCGCAAGTGATGTCATTGAACAAGTGGAACAGTTTGCCACCGTATTCTAAGGATTATTGTGGTTCAGAGGTGTTCCATTTCAAATAGAAATACCTGGAAGCAGTATGTCTCCATTGGATACTGATAATTCACCAGTACTATGATATTCCATTTGCTTATCCTTGTTCTTCCTTCTCCTACCACTTACCCTTACTCCTACCCCTACCACCTACCCCCTACTCCTACTCCCTACTTCTACCCCTACCCCCTCTCCCTACCCCCTACCCATACTCCCTACTCCCTACCCTCTACTCCCTACTCCTACT